>JARKHS020024898.1:0-54336 GCA_030143305.2 Amblyomma americanum | reverse complement strand
TATCTGAAATATTAACACCAGCAGCATTAAAAGGCCGCTTAACATGTCAAGCTTATTCAATTGAAAAGAAATTGAAGAGCCTGCGTAAAGTAAAGAAAAGGTCACAAAGACCTGTAGATTACAATTTTATTTTTTTTAAATGGAGGACACTAAACAACATTTGAAACCACAATTCTTGGCCAGGTATCAGAGATAGGGACTAACTTGAAATCAGCACCTAAAAGTAATCAAAACGATACAATAGCAAATCTTGATAAACAATGCAGAGTTGACTTGAAAACTTCTTCGCTACACTTCAGGCTAACTGGAGTTGTCAGATAAGATTAGCTAAAAAAAGTTATGCACGAGACAATTCCCAGTGGCTAATTCCAAGTGGCTAACTTCAAGATGCAGATTACAAAATGCAGTAAAAGAAATACTAAACAGACATCCTAAAGCAGCCCACTAAATCTACAGTAAAATATCACAGGCATCCAACCTCTAATGTTTGTGTTTGTTCTTTAGAAACACATAGGATGAACGTAACCTTAGAAAACGTATACAATACATTCAATTTAACACAAAAAGAACACAAAAGAAAACTTTACACTCAATATATGGAGGCACATACTCTAGAGAAAGTTTATGTGCCCCGAAAGATATGTTAGCCTAGCCACCCATTTGAAGGAGTCTGTCGGAAATAAAATGCAGCACTGATAACTTATATGGAAAAAATTAGAATACAGAAACACATGCACACATGCTTTTCAATCTAGCTAACAAGTAATGACTAATGCTGAAACACAAGGAATTAGTAAACCGGGTATTACGTGACTGTGCGCACTACAAGCAAAGCAAAAACCTATGGGCTAAGGTCAAAGCGCTCAGGACACAGGCATTCTCTTTGATCGCGAGAAAGGCATTCATCACCTTCACTTTAGGACGCAGTGAAGAAAAATTACAGAAAAGTTCCCATGGCAACTTATCAGACTAAGGACTAGTAACTTTGTGATTAAATAAGTAATTTAATTTCTGAACACCAGTGTCTAAGCACATATTTGCTTGAAAACCTATTTGTTCACCAAATCCATTATCGCCATTATTTTTTTCTAATTAAAGGATATGTATAAATGCTAGCAAATGTGTCATGTGGCAGAACGGGAAGTCTATTAATAAACGAAAAAATTACAAAATGCTGACAGTGCTCCCAGGAAGCTGTCCGAGCTAGATGCAAAAAGACTAAAACCATGACTAGCCCATGCAGGGACAAGAAACCAGTGGGGTGATGATTCTTAGGGTCATCGAAATGTTGCGGTTCCTGTTTGTCATGTCTTTCCATGCTGTCACGTAATGCGAGTACAGCATTTGTCGAAGTTTAGAGCCCAAAGAATTCGCTTCTGAGCCTTGTTGTGCATAAGTTATACATCAGTTTTTTCAGATTCATACTGATATTGTTTTCCTCTTTATTCGCTCTGGGCAACTGTATCATGTTAACATCGGTAAGTTATAGCAGCACAGTTTGTGTTCCACTACCAGTATTCCAAACAGTACTAAAACACTAGACATGTAAAACATGTACAGGCAGATAGAACAGGCAGCTGTGAAGGAAAGACGAAATGGTTTTTAAAAACTGATGTGCTCAAAACCATCGAAGCGTGGTTTATTTTAAGCCAAATATCTAAAAGCACTCTCAAAAAAAGTCAGCAGACAGAGTGCTTTCCTTAGATTTTCCAAACGGAACAGCCAGAAGGCTGCAAACAGCAGAATCCCCACAGAAGGGATGAGGTTTTCACTACAGGGTGATGGCCAATGAACAGGAAAACTGCGCGTTGATAGGTGAGGAGGCATGCTGTAAGTGCTTGGTCCTGCAAAATTAAAAATGAAATATCACTGACATTTCTAACAGTTGTAGAAGTGCAAAAAAATACTCTCGCGTTTCAGTATAATGCCCATTATGACTACACTATCGTAGGGATGAATTCATGAGGGGGTGGTCTCCCCTCTTCAAAGTGAGAAATTTTACATAGAAAAACCATGCTCAACCCAATTTTTTCAAAAATAAATTCAAAGAAATGCGAGGTTCAAACATGTCACTGACCGATTTTTAAAGAGAATGGTAGCCAGACTAATGTACTTGGAGCTATCAACACTGTCTAGCTTCAACTTCATTGCCCACCACTGTGTGCAGGAGACCTTGGTGACAAGTTTTGAATCAAAACTTTTTCATTCATGATTCGTTAGTATGGATCGATCACTTTGCGAGAATTTTGCTGGGAAACCAAAGTGTCTATATTACAGAGGTGCAACTGTACATATGATTTGTCCATTAGAGCCATGATCACATTTAGTGGGCCACCACAACTATGCAAAAGTTAAACAAAATTCTGCAATGGCCTCTATGCCAAAGATTTGAAAACCATATTCTAGCTATAAGACAACTGAGCTGCTCAATCTCATTTAATTGCAACCAGTGCAACAACAGCCTAGCTGTAATTGAACTAGAGGCTAAAAAAACAATGGTGAGCCACTGCTCATAAGGAAGCGTGATACAAAGTGCGTATTTGAAAGGTACAGCTGCACACGAAATCTACCACTCTTGCTTTATCCGTGACATTTGATACATATGGCAACTACAGGAATTTTTGCTGAGCATCGAGGAAGCAAATGTTCTCTATGTAATCACATTTTGAGCGCCTATAACAGCCCGGGATGTAACAATCAGTACTCCCCATGAATCATATTTGCGTGTGTATAATGAAGACCTAAAAATACAAAACTGGTATGGTGTAGTTCAAAGTGTATATAGCCATTATACACAGCTTGTGAAGTAGCACTCCACAATGATTGGGTGCCATCGAAGACTACAACAGAAAGCACTCTTTTCCAACTGAAAATAAAAAATAGCTGCACCGTATCCAGACCGCATTACCATTTCTCAATAAAATGAAAAAAACCACAGTCGCAAAAGCAAATAATGGTGATAGCCTCTCCATAATTTCGTGCAAGTCCAAAGAAACCACAAACGTCTCAACATTGGATTATTGGTTACTTGAAAAGTGTGGTAGTTAACACACGTGAAAGTGAGACAGTAGCAATGCAAATCCCAAAATAGCAGCGTGTCAGTGCGCTGTATCTGGTTTAGTCATGAAATTACTCTATTTTCAGAACTGAGCATAGTTGCAGCAGTTACACTGGCTCCTTATTCCTACTATTGTCATTTTTTTTAATTGCACAAGTAACTATGCCTGAATTTTAACGAAACTTCCTTGGGGGTCAGCAGCTCCTTACTGTCACTGTTTGCATCCCGCCTCTTTGCAAGATAACGAAACACCAGGGCTTTGTGCCAGCCCGATTCTAAAATAATCACAAATCCCAAGCTTTGCTAAGGCTCGTGACATCAATGACTAAATTTGAGTACATTCTGTGCCTAAAAGATAATCATCAGATGCTCAGATAAATACTGAGCTGCTATTTTCGTACAAAAATTTCAGTTCCTGCCTATGTCCACCAATAATTTGCGCAAAAATACCTACAAGTGTTGCAGGGGGGATCTTTCTTTGAGACTTAACTCTGAACTGTTTGGTACTGCTTGTAGATTAAACTCATGCAACCTTGGAGTTCTTCATAGATTTGTAGCTGTATAGAACAATGTCCAGTCAGGTTTGATACCAAACAAATTATTATGAATAAAATGTATGTCGTTCGAATTACTGACTCCAATAATGATAGGTGAGCAAGGCAATGAAGTATGCGATGCTTTGAAATTAAATCAGCTGTTATATTTTCACAAATAGTGGCAGCACGTTTATACTGCACCCGTCTAAGTTATGCCGCAACGAACCGCCGAATATAAGGCAAGAACTGACAGCCGTTGCTTTCTCGCTTTCACTCGTGTTCCAGTGACAAGGAGATTGCGCCATTGACTGAAAGCAACAAATAATCACATTTGAATTCTAAATGTGGCGGCCGAATCTATGACGGCAGAATACAAGTATGCATTTGAGAAGCTTTGAGTACATTTATAAATTTGCTGCGACGCACACGATAAGCAAAATTATGTTTTTTTGTGGGGAACCATGGTATTTTAGAAAAGCGACCTGATTTTTTTTTATGTTAATAGCGATGCCGCATACCTCGTTCTGCGAACATGCATGAAATTAAGAGTGGCCAAAAATGCTGCACATATCCAAACTAAAATGACACAAATGCTTCGGAGGGCACTAAAGTAACAATGCCGAAAACATACAGCCGCTTGCAATGGGTACTTCAGTGCAGACACAAGCAGACTTGTACTACAGAGCGTTCGTGCGGTGCTTTGCGGAATGAAGGCGAACTTATAACGCAGGCAGTGGGATTGACTGACAATGCAGGTGCTCAAGCGCTGGCGCATCGTCATATAAAACAACCCATACACTGGCAGCGCGTCGTTAAGAAAACTGCGCTAATGTTTTGCTCCATTCCGCAGCACAGTGCTTCAGCGCTCCACACAAGCCTGCTCACGTCTTTATCGTACAACGATATTTAAGACGCAAAATCGCTTACCATGACGGCGAGACGGATGTGAGACGGCAGGGATTCAAAAATATCCTTCCGGGCAGCAGTGTCGAGGTAGAAATTTCTCTCCCGCTGGCCAAGGGCGCGGCAAAGCCAGCGCTTGTCTCAATTCGCTCACAACGGCGCCATGCCGCCATTCGCAAACCAGAGCTAGGGGCAAGCTAAGCCGTCGTTCATGATATCCACATCGGTGAACTCGGTTAAGAGTCCATCTTTCCTTTCTCCGTCGCGCATCGAAAAGCAGCAGCGGAAAACGCACAGTCGCCGCTCACGATATCCGTTCCAAGAGAGGCTCCAGACAACCCGCCGCGCTCAATTCTGCGACGCAATCCGAGACGACCCCGCTGGCTCTGCTAGGCCTAACGCCTACGCCGCTTCGGTCACAGCGTCCGCACTCACGAGTCACGACTCTCTCGCCGTCTTCTGATCCTTTGCGCCGCCTGCTGTCGATTGCATTTCGACCGAAACCAAAACTTGCTGCTTCGTTCCGGAACTAAGCGAAACAGATAAAAGTGCACAGTTTCACTGGCAAGTTCTTTTGAACAGCAGCAGGAATTCGACCTCGCTCCGTCTCAGTTGCCGTACGGTGTTTTTTTCTACACCGTTCGGAAGTTTCCGAATGGCGACAACCATTCCGTTAGAGACGGCTGATGAACGATTGCGGACCTCGGTAGCACACCGTCAGTTCTAGCTGGTGTTGCTTCGGTGTTCATGATATCATGTGTACCGTTTTACCGGTATTCTCGTCTGGCGATGCGGTGTTTTAAAGTGGACGAACACGGATAAACCTCCCATCTCGTGTCATTCGTGTTTAGTGTGTAGGGTAATAAGAATGGGGTGGAGTGCATTTGTCAGGTACTCTCAGGTGATGAATGGCAGTCTAAAAGCATTTCTGAGGAAATTATATAACAGCCATATCTGTACTCGCCTATGGGGTAGAAATGTGGAGGTTAACAAAAAAGGTCGAACATAAATTGAGGACAATTCAGCAAGCTATGGAAAGAAAACTGATAGCCGTAATGTTCGAAGACAGAACGAAAGCAGAGTAGGTCATGGAACAAACCCTAGTTAATGATATTTTAATCTAAATGAAAAATGAGCATGAACAGGACATCTGATGCAAAGGCAAGATAACCGACGTTTGTTAAACGACTATAGACACCAAATTTTTGCTTGCATGTTTTCTTCTTTTAAACAATATGTTAGACATTCGTATACATGGATTACCAGGTGGTGTTTGCTTACAACCGTTAAATAATTTATAATTGAATTTCTGCTCATATACTGTTTCGGTTTCATTGACCGAACGACGACTCGGACGTGAAGTGACAAATCATTTTTGTCATTCCAGGTCTTGGAAGAGGCTGGATTAAATGTCGTAGTGAATTTAAACTACATATTTGTGATTATATTCCAGTTTTGCTAGTCGATCACATGACCAACACATCAACTTGATGTCACAGTCATCGTTCGGTCGATAAAACTGACGCCGAGACAACATGGGAAAAGAAATTCAATTATAAATTATTTAGCGGTTGTAGGTTTAGTAGCACCCGGCAATCCATGTATTCTAATGTCTGATGCATCGTTTGAGAGAAGAAAACGCGCAATAAAATTAGGTGTCTATTTTCCTTAAAGGCTAGCATAGCATAGCATAGCATAGCATAGCAGCTGCAAAGGCTAGCATAGCAGGAGGCGTTGAAGTCAGGATGGCGGATGAAATTAGAAAGTTTTCAGGGATGAAGTGGCCGCAGGCGGCACAAGACAGGGTTAATTGGAGGGATAAAGAAGAGGCCTTTGTCGTGCAGTGGACATAGTTGTACTGATGATGATGAGGATGCATCATGCTGGACATGACTATCTGACTTGATAAAAAAATATGGGGCAGAGGTTTAAATGACTCTAAATGCTGTACAATACATGCCATCTCATAATTTGTTCAGCTTCTGTAATTACTGGTATTGTTACCACTTTTCAACTGCTTTGCTAAGTCTGATTACATTTGAATATTGTTTACAGAAGAGCCTTCAACGTCGTCCCCCCAGCCATCACTGGAAGGTTTTCAGTCATTGACGATTCCATGAAACTGCCTGTCTCATGAAACTCTAACAGCTCTGAGTGCATCAAACCCACTTGAACGAAGTCAATATCAAGAAGTAGCGAGGCTAATAGCAGCAGCGATGTGCAAAGCGGCCTCAAGGCCAACTGCAAAACAGATCCGGTCAGTGGCCAATCGTGTCGGCCAGGAATATTCGTCAGCACTCTGTAATGCACTGTCCACTTCCTCAGGGGGTAAAACCTTTCATGGACTTGCTTACAAAATTCAGTGCCGAATTGAAAACGCAAGGCGCGGATGTAAGTGCCTTTCTGAGGAACTGTGCGGAGGGCCTCTGAAGAGGGCAACAACAAGGACAATTTATGGCTGCACAAAATGGCAACCACCAGCCACTTCCATAGACTTCGATGGCTGCGACGAAGCAAAAAAAAAAGATCCTTGCTGATAGCCTGAAATCTTGAGAGGAGCAAAACATTCCTATGCAAGAAGAACTCTTGATGCGTGCTTATGCAGCAATTCGAATGACCATCAACACTAAGGGCAAGCGAGCTTGTGATGTACAGAAAGAGTGGCCGTCGCTCTTCACGCAGCAGCACTTCCTGGCCCATTTTAGAAGGCATGTATGCAACTGTATTTCAAAGCTGCATGTCAGTCAATTGGAATGTTTGCGGTTTCAGGAAAAGTAATTGTTGCTCAGTGTGTGTTGAAGTAATGCTGGCTGCCGCATTTGCGGGGTAAGCCACGTATTTTATTAGAGCACTTTTACTTCCAGTTTCCATGTCAAATGTTAACTTTCAACAAGAAGTGCAACAGCTCTTTAAATTACAAAGAATGCATGAATTACAGGCAGTGAACATTCATTATAATGTCAAAAAAGTGAACAAAATTCAAAAATTGGTTTAAAATTTTACTTAATTTGAAACTTGGTGTAACAGTAGAAGTTATTATAGTCAGGAGTAGACTGCACCTGTGGGTAACGGAGTGGATTCCTAGAGAAGGCAAGCATAGCAGGGGATGGCAGAAAGTTAGTTGGGTGGATGAGATTAAGTTTGCCGGGATACGGTGGTCACAGCTGGAAAAGGACTAGGTTATTTGGAGTCATGGGAGAGGCCTTTGCCCTGCAGTGGGCGTAGTCAGGCTGATGATAATGGTGACTGCACCTGGTGCAGTTGCCTTTGTAACTGTGTCGTGCAGCCTTCGGAGAGCCTTCATTACCCTGCAGTTACCCTGCAGTACAAAATCGACTTTTTTGAAGTTTGTTCACTCTTGTTGTTGATAGTATGTCGTAGTAGGCATGAGGTATTAGTGTGGTCATACCTATAAGCATGTACCAGACATTTCAGGGAAGCCCGCATGTTAACTACTTAGGTGCATAACTGAGTTATAACTTATACCATCACCGTTAGCACCTAGTTGCAATTAGAGATTTGTAGCTGGTCATTACTGACAGCCACATCAATTTTTAGAATTTTGAAAACACGATTACCCATGGCGCTGTGGCATGGAAAGTTTGGCTATTTCGACTATATAGTTACGTGCACTGGAGGGATTGGTTTGCCTGCATTCATTTCAAAAGTGCTTGTATCTTGGCATGATATAGCTAAAGGTTGCTGAGCCACAGCATCTAGGGGTAATCATGTTTTCGAAATTCTAAACACTGATATGACTATTACTAATGACCGGCTGCAAATTTTTAATTACAACCAGTTGCCTGACTACGATAGTTAGAAGTTAATTATGAGAAATTATATAACCGACTTGCTAGCCAACTTTATTCGCCTGTTTGCATTGATTGCCCGCTTACACTGGTATTAGTGTGCCGCAGAGGCAGTCTTCAAAACTCAAAGAAGGCATTTTTAAAAATTAGTAGCAGGCTTCCCTGAAACACATTGTATATGACCATCAATTTCGTACTAAGATGGCAGAGAAAAATGAAGGTTAGCGGTAATGTATGACACACAGTTGAGAGGGCATACCCTGTAGGTGTTGATAAATTGGTCAGCACTGTATCGTTAGGCTGAAAAAGGTGAAAGTCTTTTACAAGCACACAAATTACCTTTCACTCACTGTTATGGTTGTTTTCAGCGATGTCAAGCACTCTTTACAGCCAAACGTCGCTTTTTTTAGGCTAACTGACACGCAGCTAGAAGAATTATTTGTAAATCATGAAATTGCAGACCGTGAGGTCTTGTACGCATTCTTGTGACACAGTCTGAAGGGAGACGAGGAACTTCAATGGCTCCTTATGATAGACAAGGCAGCACAGGAGATTGGCCGCCCAAAAGCTCTGCTGAGTGGGGTGTTCCCATTGCTGTGCATTATCTTCAAGGAAAAGACAGAATTCCTGTTTAGTGTTTTTGAGGTGAGATTATTGCGGGGATGGATATTCACTTGGTAGCCTCTCAGCATTAACATAATTTCTACTTTATGACCGTAGTAGAAACTTGCACATATATCTGTAAAATTCTAGGGCAGTTGCTCCATCACATGAGTTTGCAGAAATTGTAGCCAGTGGCAAAGAAAAAGTGAATTAATCAACAATTACAATGCGTCATTGTTCCAGTAGAATTTTATGGGCACCACCTCAAAGTTCACCAAAGTGCAGAAAGCTGTGAACTTTCCTTTTTGTAGTCCTGCTGCTGCAATTAGGCAGATGTTCATTATTCCTGTGATTCTACAGCACACTTGTTACCTGTGTGCCCTTGTGTTGAGCATGCAGTTTCCTTATATTCATCTGCTTAAGATGATGGCTTCTTACCTCCTCAGACATCAACCTGTGTTGCTGAACTGATTAGCGACCTGCCTCCCATACCAGTGGTGGTTGTACTTGGTAAGATTTTCATAAATTTCTGGATTATTTTAGCAGAATATAACCTTCTAAAAAGCATGAAAGTATGAAACCTCACTGATAGCAAAGAATTATGGAGTGATAACCAAGAAGGTTGTTGCGAATGGCCCTGTATGTCAGACTCAATGCAGCTTCAAGAATTAGATGAGGCATGCCCAAGAAGCTAAATTTACCATGCACATGCCACAGTCTTCTCTTAGAAATGGTACCTGGCAGCATAAGCCGCTGCTAGAACCCTGTTAGTGCAGCTATAAAATTGTGCTTTGCAGGCTATAATATTAAGTTCAGAATCATCTTTAGAAAATATCACATGCATTGCCATTCATTCATCTGCTCTTGTCCATTGCTTTATAAATAGCTTCAGTATCTCGCATTTGCGTGTACATAGAGGTACCGAGATAATGTTTTTTGTGAGCTGTGCTGACTTGACCAATAATGTGAGAGAAATTTGTATGCCTCATGTTCATATTATGCCAAAATTATTCTTCTGAGCTGTAGCATTTAAAAAGCAAGAATTGCTCCACAATTGCTAATATCTAATCCACTCCCAGTTTCTGATGCAGTCTTTGATGATTTTCTTTTCAGGCACAAGCATCTTTGATTGTGATTGTACGTGCATTGTTAGACACGACGAAGTGAGGTGCTTTGACGGACTGAGCTTTCTGGACGCCATGGAGACCCTTTATGCTGCATACTTTTTATCTCGACATGAAATACAATCAAGAAGTGCAAGCCACATTGGAATTCATTCAGAGGTAACCACATATATTTTTCTCTTGTGTACAGACAAGTTTTTATCATATCTATCTCTTTATGACTCTTGCAGTTGCCGTATATACTTAGTAAGACGTGAACAAAAAATTGCATGTAAACTGCATACGCCTGGAATCCCTCCAGCAGCATCTCGACATTGTTGCGATTCAATGTGCACGTGTATTTTGTGCATAGTTTGACAACCTTTATAACACGAACTGATGGGCAATTTTGTCAAATATTATGGTGAAACAGTGCAGTGGCACACGGACAGAGAAAGGACGCAACTACTAATCTTGTCTAGGTATGGCACGTTCTCTCATGTGAGCTGAGCATGCGTGAAACCACTGGGAGTTGGATGGCATGTGTCGGAAGACGGGAGGCCGCTGTGCTTTTAAGTGAATGCAGCCACGGCTTTCATCCTTTCGTTCATATTGTTTTATGCCACTCTGTGGTGGCAACTGCTGTTATATCACAGAAATAAGAAATATGAACCGAAGAAGTGTGAGCATCGCTTGTCGAATCTTGCAGTTACAGGGAAGTCCAGGAACATATCCGTGCAAATGCTGCTGTAAAGGAGTACTTGCATAACACTGTCTTCTTTTTCGGAGTGCAATGGAGCACTAGTAGAATAATAATGAGGCTAAGGTGATCTTATAAACGAATTTTCACATAGCAAAGAAAAGCCGAACGATGAGAGAAACCAAGGCACCCTTCCTTTGATCAGCACCTCGATCTAAAAACTTCAAATATACAGTTGTAGAAGTTGCAAACAGCCGATGTCTTCCGACATCAGTGGTGGATGAAGATGTTTATTGCTTTAACCATTTATTTACCTACCAGGCATGCTTTTGACCTAACCCTGTAGCACAGTCCAGTTTATCCAGTGGCACCTACCTGAAACAAGCAAAATAGTTTTTGGGTAGTCATGAGCAGAGTTAGAGAAACGACTTGCGAGAATGACCAATATATACTGCAGCATGTGCCATTTTAAACATGCGCAGCGCGAGAGAAATGGCCAACAGGAAACAGGAATAGAGGATAAGTGTTGCTCTAAGCCAACTCCACCAAGCCCCATGAATGAAAGCCTATTCAGGCATAGTACTTTATCTGCTACAATACGAAGCAGTACTTGATACCCTCGTGTACCAGAACACCACTGACGTCACGTTGTGTGGTAGGTGCATCCTCTGTCGACTTCGCTCAAGAGAATACATCTTGGCAAAGTGGTTGGCTAGCCGCGGAAGGTTTCCACTTAATACATGACAATAAAATTAAAAAATCAACGTTTGCAATGCTATAATTAACCTTCTAACTGCAACATAAGAAGCAGTATCACTTAAATTAGAACTTGAATATTAAGCAAAACTTCATGCCGAGTTTCGTGGTGCATAATATCATAAGGGTACTTTGTAGTGCAACAGCACGACACAGAGCCTAGCAGACAAGGCTTCACATTGTCTGTAGCGCTGTCATGTCGTCGGCTCTTCTACGTGTTGTCCCATTGCACTCTGAAGGACCCTTGTTCCTGAAATGTCTTTCCCAAAGACTGTTCTGGTCTTCTCGCACAGTTGACTGCGCAACAACCAGGCATTCTTGTAAAAAAAGAAAAAAGTGACGGAAAGACGAAATGTGTAGTGAATGATGCGAAACTGCAACCTCAGAGCCTTGCTGATGTCCCATTCGGTGTACTGTGAAAGCTGGCTTCTGGGACAAGCCCATTCACTTACAGTGACTTCAAGCTCAGTCGTCTTTTGCATCATTCAGCCCCTTAGTAGAGACCATTGGACGTAACGCACTGATGCGCTAATGTAGTTCAGGAGTGTTAAGCCCCTTCTTTGCTTTGTTTGCATGCCATTACACTGTTTCACCGTTCTGTTAAGAAAGCCTTCCAGGCGATGTGGTTTAATTACAGAATAATGTAAAGTTGGCTGAACCTTATTCGGAGTCTTTTGTGTAGCCCTACATCAACTTTTTGCAAAGAAAATGTGTGCAGGATTTTCATTTCGCACTTCTAAGCTGTCATTGCAGCTCTTGAGGTGACGATAAAATTTAAGAAGCAAATAGTGTTTGTTGATGTTGAGCACCTGCTGCTTTCCATTTATGTTGAAAGAGTAATGTGGTGCGTTGGGGGGGGGGGGGATAACGTTCTATATTACATTTTAATAACATAAGTCGCAGTACTATGTCTAAGATGAAATTTCAGGTTAATGCCATCTACTTGAGACATGTTATTTCTACTGTTGTGAATGATATAGGACAGCGAACTCTTGAAGCTGCATAACAATGTCTATATGTTCAATATAATATTGAATTGAGTACATTTGTAATATGCATCTCTGTATGGTTAGCCATCCCATTACATGATGTATGCTAACGTTTTCAGGATGAAATGAGTAAAGACAATGGACTGGTAAAACAAACAGTTTAGGGGGAAGGTGTAGTGAGTACTGAATCAAATACCTTGCAATTGTTACTAAAAAACTATGCGTCTCCCTCTATAGGTGTCTGGTTTGTGACAAATGATTCTTCTCTTGCATTCTTCGGCAGAGTTATATTGACTAAACAAAATAAGGAAGCAGCCACTTGAACACTCTGATTATGAATAACATCATCGTTAGCTAGATTTTCAAGCTGATCAGAAGTGTTCGGAGGTACATTTCTCTCTCAGTCTGAATGCTTAACTCTGTAATCATCCTCAAGATGTCTTTTCTGTTATTTGAAACAAGTATAACAGGACTTTATTAAAAGAAACGATTCACAGTCGGGATTTTTTCTCTCTCTGACAATCGAACGTCTGTCATTTCCTTATGTTGGTGTCTCATGTTCAAGGAACATGGCAAATAAATGGAAAGTAAATGTTGGGAATGTGTGCTCCAGCATAATCATCACAGGCTTATTCTAATAATTATACTGACAAAAAATGTTAAAGGTACCTAAGGCCAATATTATACCAAAGCAAAAAAAATACCACAATAGAGAAAACACCGAAGGTAAAAAATCCTGTCCGCTATTTTTTGCGTGCTGATTCCAAACATGCCATTCAATTTCATGTAGATATAGTGCTTGCGCTCTTATGTAATATGAGATATAAGATTTTGGAGAGAAATTGTAAGAAATTTTTATGAAGGCAACTTGTTAAAAAGCATGCGATTCATTTGTCGTGACGTCGAGGAATGCAACAAGGGTAAAATTATCATCTTATTAATCATGAAAATTGAGTCGTTTGTGTTTACTGTTGCCACTTCAGAAGCGGAAAGACAAGTAAGTACATATCCTTGTTTTTAAAATGGCAACATAAGAACCTTATAACTGAAGCTATATGATAGGCCGGATGATAATTTGACCCTTCGTTGATGTCAACACAAAAAGAATGGCATGCATTTCAGCAAGTTTCCTGCAGCAAAATTTCTTAGTTTCTCTCCAAAATTTTACTTAACATACTACATATAAGTGCACAAGCACTAGACCTCCATAAAATGCAGTGGCATATTTATAATCGCCGCGTAAAAACACATGTTCCATAGAATTTTCATAGTTGTGACTATGATATTAGAAATATTTTTTTTTTAGGACCAGCTTCCCTGCTTACATGGGTTGCATGTGACATCACAGGTGTCATGATGGAGTCCAAGGCGTAGCTTCTGCAGTGCAGGTCGGAGCAGGCGGCAACACAGGATTTAAAAAAATGCTCAGGTTTCCGCTGTGCCTCTGGCCTCATACATGTAGCTGCTATAATGGTGCAACAAATGTACAATGATTTATAACTAGAAATCCGTGATTATACTGAAGTTCACTCCTGACATGTCGAGGCTATTGTTCGGTTCATGAAAAAACAGCATCACGAAAAAATATATTACAAATAACTTATCTCTTATAGGGGAATACTACGAGGTGATTCATATATACTAATGCCTAATACATGATTTCAAAAAAAAAGAAACATGCAAGGAATATTTTGGTGTCTACGCATGGGCAGGGCTTAATTTGTTAGTTGTATGAAGTGAACCCTACAGTATTTTTGTTGTTTGCTGCCCCCCCCCCTTATGTAATGCCCAGCTGGGCCTTTAGGGCACATAAATAAGTAAATAATTAAATTAAGCCTGCAGCTATGCAGAAAGCAGCTAGAAAAGAATATTTATTTTCGTATTCGTAACATCCTTGAGCCCTCCTCCAGAGATGAACTGTAATTTAATGTGCGGTAATTGCAAAGTGAGTCCTGTGAAACGTGATAGTTTCTTTCTATTCTCCACAACCACCAAGAGTTGTGCTAAAAGCCAACATGCACAAACGTGCGCTCAACCTGTCTGCTTATTGTGTATCGTCCTTTAGGGCAGTTCTTCACGGCCTTGCAGAAATCTTGAAGGCTAGCTTTTATGTGACTATGGCTCAGTTAATAAGTTTCTTAACCTACTTTAAACATTTTGCTAAGTAATAAAAACAGTGCTCAACTGCATTGGCTTGTAATGTGTACGATTTCTAGTTTTTGAAAAAAAAACCCCGCTGATATTAGCATTTCTGTGCAATAGTGTGCTAGCAGTCACATTATCTTTTTTGGGGGTGATATTGTGCCTGCAGAAATCAGTACGATGACGGAACGATAGGATGGCGATTGTTTGTCACGTGACTTATCATGAAAGGTACAACCTGGTAATGAAAAAAGTTCAGCTGATGCCTTGTTATGTTTGCTACCGTTCTGCTCATGATAACAAGTGCTGCGGCTCTGGCAGCAACGTTCTCACACTCTTTGAGTATTGCAGCACGGGCACCTGCCAAAAGCAGCACTACCATATATGCACACATGTAGAACGAGTTTATTTTTAAAATCATATGCTTCAGAAAGCACCTCGCGTTATATTGGAACCAAGGTATGCATATAGCGCAATTTTTTTATCACTTTGATACACCCATAGCGAGCTAACCCGACAGGCTCACGAGCTGCGAGAGTAAGCCAACTTTTGATGGCTAGACACGCGGATAGGAAACCATGCAGACTACTGAGAAAGAATAGAAGGCACTGAAAGAGCCTTAAGTAGTAGGGAAAAGAAAAAAATGGTAAACAAGCACAGAACTGTGCCGAATGGACCTAGAAGCAGTGAGAAAGGAAGCGATGGCATGCAAATCATTCCTGTAAGACCGCGGACGTTAACTGGGGGGAGCCGTCCTCCTAAATATTGCTGATTCTTCATTTGGAATTCACAGAATTCGAAACTTTTTGCCAAAATTAGAAGCTTAGGCATGTGGCAGGAACAGCACTGTGGCTTACGCACAAGGTGACAAAATTGGTTGTGTAAAGCATGTCAAATCAGATGCAGTGTTACTGTTACTGTTGCCTGCCCAATGCTGGAGGAATTTGCTTTCTTGACATCGCAGCGTGTCTTACTCTGCGTTTTGTGATGCTTGGGTTTTCTTGAAAAGCTAGTATAACCACGTAAATGATGTTAATATGAAGCCTTATTTCTACAGAAGTGGCGTTAAGAGCATTGGACTGCGGGGAATCTAACTCAACCTAATGACAGTCTTAACAAAGGTGGCTCTACATTTAGACTAGCCCTAAAATTCTGCACGTCTTGAGTGGGATGATCTAGCTTCTAATATGTCTTATTCTTTTCAGGCAACTAGTGGGCATGAACCCAGAGGAAGGCAGCCGGCAGTTGTCCCGGAGGATCACCTCAGTTCACCCAAAAGTGCATAGCGCCCTTCAGCAGCTTGACAAATTAAAAAAAGTGACAAGATTGCGTGGCTCGGATTTAGTGTGTTTGTGAACATTGAACTTTGATGTTAGATTTATTGTGTAGCTCACATTTATTATGCTTGCGAACTCTGATATCGGAAATAAGATAATGGATACTAAGCTTTGCAGGTAATTGCATTATTTTTATCATTCTCCTTATAGCTTGTAAAAACAAGCTATTTTGTACCTTTTTTGTTCTTCATTAAAAATTTTTCCAACTATTTTACTTCTATGGAATTTTATGACTTCTTATATTATGTTTCAAGGAGGTGCAAAATACTACACATGGGCAAGCTATTTACTTTCAAAGTGTGTTCATTCTGATATGTAATCTGTGTGCAGAAAAATTTCTATGCACGCTACAGACATGCGTGTTACCTGAAGGAAGCTTGCATACCTACAGGTATGCATGCTGCCTGAACGTGGGCCTGGCACCGATCAGAAAATACGGGACTGTAATTTGGTGTATCATGTGCAATCAAGAATTGAAATGCATGTGTTCAGTTAACTTTCAAAACTTAACATGGGCTGCTCATAAATGCTATGGATCATGCGTATGTTAGCATCTTTGCTGTGGAATGTGCAGGGCAGCATGAGAACAGAACATGATATGTAGTCATAAAACGCATATCATGTCATGTTAATTTGATTACAGCACATATGCTATACATTGTTATGATGGATGATGTTATGTTAGCATAATAAGAGCACATACACCGTAGTATACAGAACATTTGACATCATAACTGAGTACGTAGCATGTGTGCGCTAACCTTGTTGCTAAAGAATGCACCGCACCACTTTACCACGGGACACGTGAACAACGGAGTGGTACAGCACATGTGGCGGCAACAAGGTTAGCGCCCGCAGATTACGTATTTATGCGGGATTTTTTCTTACAGTGCCAACCTCCCAGCGGAAATATTGCAGAATTGATAAACTTCTTTGAAAACTTTTTCGATTATGTTCGCATAAATAAACTAGAGCTGTTATGCGGGGGAGATTTCAACATAGACATGTTAGATAATGACGCCGCAGCACGCGGCTTTGCCGCCATACTTCAGTCAACTGGTTTTGTAAACTTAACGTCACCAACTCGGATCACAGTATCTACGTTACCATGTCTTGATCTCCTGATTACAAATTTTGAATCCAATGTTTCAGATGCTGAATAATTGCACATGACCTTAGCGATCACTGCCCCATCTTTCTCTGTTATCAAGGATAAACAAACTACAAAACTGCTGACACTCAGTCCTACACAGTACAGTATGTATCAGATGAGGCTCTTGAATCTTTCAAATGCGACATTGGTGCATACGACTGGTCATTTATATTCGATATAAAAGATTCAAATAATGCATAATCAGGGTTTATCAAGCTTTTTGTTGAAATATATTCAAACCATTTTCTATTCAAGGACATTAAGCAGTCTAAACGAATAAGAAAGCCATGTATCACGCCGGAGCTCAAAAATATGATAAAGCGCAAAAACAAGCTGTACCATGCCTTTCTAAATAATCGCTCTCCAGAATCTTTAATCTTATTCAGAAAACAAGAAATAAACTAAATGCTGAGCTTAGGCTTGTTAAGATTGTATATCATCAAAAACTGTTCTCTGATGTTAGAATGAAAATTTCAGACGCTGTCTGGAAAGTTTTAAGTAACTTGTTACGTCTCAATACGAAAAATGCGCCAACTCAACGAATAATCTATAAGGGCTCTGAATTATCCGGTCAGGCTCTTGCTGACCATTTTAACAGCAATTTTTTAACTACCGATTTACCTCTGATGCATATACCTGAAGTTCCTTCATCTTGTAGCCCTTTCGAAAGCCTTTTCCTTGAGCCCACCTATTAGACTGAAGTATGTAGAACATATATGAATTTAAGTAATAGCAAAGCCTTAGATGTTGACAATATTCAGATAAAACCAGTTAAATATGTACTATATTTTATTTCACCAGTGCTTGCCTACATCTTCAATTTGGTAATTGAAAGGGGAGTTTCCCCGGAAGAAATGAAGAAAGCATGCAAGAGTGACAGTTGTGTTTACAGGGGGAGATAAGGATGTAGTGTCCAATCATAGATCAATATCTGTGATTCCAGTCTTTTCAAAGGGCTTGGAAAAAGTAAGATTTTCCCGTCTGTTGAACGTTTTTAATGCAAAACAAATCCTGTCTGAGGCTCAATTTTCCTTCGGAAAGGGCAAGTCAACGAAAACATTTTTGTTATCACTTAAGGAATGTATCCTGCAAAACATTGAAGCAGGTATTATCATTGTCGGAGTCTTCATTTATTTTAGTACGTTTTCGATTCCTCAAAAAATCAAATTTTAACTGATAATCTTTCTCAAAACGGAATTTATAGAACACCTTTAGGCCTCATCAAATCATACCTGCAGGCAAAATCGGAAAAAATCTGTCTATATCGACAACCATCAGTCTTCTTTTCTGGCGGTACGATATGGTGTGCCTCAAGGCAGCATTCTGGGCCCGTTGCTTCTAAACGTCTATATCAATGGCATTGTGTATATTCATGATAAAGCGAAATTTATTATATACGCCGAGGATAGCAGAATACTTATCTCTGGTCATGACATAAAAAAGTTAATAGAAGAGTGCAACGTAATCTCTGTCAAACTAGAGAACTGGCCCTCTTCTAATTGCCTCCATATTAACTTTACAAAGACTAATGTAATCATTTTCTGTGCAAGGAACAAACCAGTCAAACTACAACGTGCTCCTAAATATGCAGGTAAAGAGATTCAAATTGTCGACAACCACGAAATCCTTGGAGTTACTTTCTCGTTGCATCTCAGCTGGGATCGGCATGTGGCTCAATCAACCAAACTGCCTGGGCCAAGTAACAGCGTCGCTCTGCACCTGCCCCTTTGGCTTCCGGGCCACCGGATGGTCAAACGTCGTCGGCAGTAGTGAGTGCCTCTTCTGTAGTGTAAGCCACCTCTCCCATGTCGAGGCGTACCAGTGGCTGGATGACGGGCGAGGATTTTAAACACATTAGAGTGAAGTTCAACTTGCAATCGGAAATTAGCCTTCTGTACCCGCGTCTAGAAGATAAGTGTATGTTATGCTCGCATGTAGATTCCAGCAGGCAGAAATTGTAGGACCATTACTCTAACATTTATGAAAAAACAGTCCGCTGGGTATGCCGTCGCTGCATGTCCGCCTCCTATGACATAGTCTCCTTCTGGCCATCTGCTTCTGGCGATTTGCTTCTGGCAGGTACTCCATTGGGTATTAGGCATGCTGTTCCTAAGACATTCCGCAACAGCCCACCTAGGTCTCCTGAGACCTCTTCATTGAATAGCCAGGGTCCCTCCTATGGGAGGGATCTTTCACTACTTCACCGTGTGATAACTTCGCCCCCCTCTCCCGCCGGGCCCAGGAATGTCTGAAAAGAGCCCTGGTCCACCCTCTGTGAGGTACCGATGTTCTAATTAATGTTCTGAGTAGGAGGCAGCCGATGGGACGAGATGGGTGTGGGGCCGGACGTTCGTGCGGCGGGTGTGGTGAGGGACGGGGTATTATCCCAGGGTGATGATGATGCCACGTCGCCTAGGCGCCATGCGTCTTCACAAGCACTCTGGACGGATGCAGAGATTAAAACCGTAATTGATCTAGAGTTCCTGCCACAAGTTCATACACCAACCAGCCCAACTTTTCACCTTGCTGAAGTTGGATCTCCCTCCGGGAGAACGGTTCATAAACATAGCGATAGCTCAACTTAGTTCTACCAGGTCTGCAGACCCCATTCGCGCCTACGTCACGGCGTTACATATAAGCATAGACTTGAGGCAGAGAGAGAACGGCGACGTATACAGGAAGTTAGGCCATCTGTGGCTGTACGGGTCTCAATTACAACTTTTCCAAGCATTGCTCCACCATAAGACACATGCAAAATACCAGCTACAATCTCCTGGCCTTGCGTTTAATGTTTGTAACGGCCTACTAACTGGGACTGTCTTCTTTCTATAAGAAAAATTTAAATTGGCTCTAAGACCCGAAGGTAAGGGTAAAACTCGCGAGGATCGTAGAAGCCGAAGTATCTATGACAAAAGTATAACCGGCGTCTTTACGCATACCATCAACAGTTACATCACAACGGTCCGAAAGTCCTGCTGGATGAGATATATAGGACAGGGGGCAGATGTCAGGAAATTTCTCTGAAATTCATGGGCAGTACGATTGTTTCGTACAGTGGTGCGGCCGCTTTATGACGCGCTTCAGCACCCGTCTGAGGGAGGGGCTTTCGTTTGGGCACGTCCGCTTGGACGAGGCGGTGGCGTCGTCTCTGGTGTTCCACGTCTACACGGACTGTTCAGGCGCCTCATTTGCCATTTTCACCCCCACGGACCGCATTTCATCCGTCGGCCATTTTAGAGTAGAGCTGCCCTCTCCCTACAGCACAGAAACAATAGCCCTCGTGGAGGCTCTCCACCACATCCAAACTCTCCCGGGTACGACACCCATATATATTTATTTACTCGCTCTCCCTCCTCACAGCTCTTTCTTCACTACTCACCAGACAAAATTCATATCATTAAACACATTTTAAATTGCATCACATCAATTGGACACGTTAAATTATTTCACATTCCTACCCATGCAGGATTGTTAGGCAACGAATTGTCAGATACTGTTTCTCTCACACACACAATTCCTCCAGAGTAAAGAGGTCACACGCATTGAAATCTACCGTTCGCAACATTTTGCGTCGTGTGGCTAGGGTACGCTGGGCTATATGTTGGCGTCAAAATGATGAGAGCAGAAATTCTTTCCTGGGTCCCCGATGTACTAAACCCTACCTCCCATTTCCCTCCCTCAAAACCATTAATCGCTCTACTCCGTGCACGTGGTTGTTTCGCAGCATATTTTCAATGATTCCGCTACGTTTCTTCCCCCGAGTGTCCGTGCGGCCATCCCGATTGAAACTTCACACGTGACATAACATCTCCACTGACACAAGTCGCCTTCCGGCCCCCCACTCTTTCCCTGGCCAGCCTCCCATAGTGCAGCGGCGTCGCTGGCTTGCCAGTCCGCGCCACTGCGCATTTTTACTGCAAATCGTTTCTACAATCACTCGGTTCACTACTTCCCAACTCTTCAAGCACAGCCCTTACAAAAGTTTCTTTAGACAGTCTATAGACTGTCCATAGACTTCTGTCTATAGTCTATAGAAAAACACTACCGAACATTCTACAAGCAATACAAATCCTACAGACAGTCTATAGACAATCTACAGATTTATGGCAATTTACTTTTAATAGACTTGTCGATAGACAGTCCATAGGCTATGAATAGACAAAAAGAAGTATCTATAGGAAGGCAACTGCCTATAGACCATTTTCATAAGGGATAACTGCAATCATGATCATTCCGCTTATTCAACCAGTCGGTGAGGCCACTCTGGCGCAGCGAAGTGGATGCAATGTGTCCGCCCCACCCAAGGTTGAGTAATTTTTTTTTAATTTCTCTTACCTCATTATGTTCATCCTTTTATGTATGTTTTTTCTTTACCATATAACTGTTTTCTACATCTTCGTGTATTCATACGTCACTCCTCCTGCGCACTAATATACTGCCACAACTTTTGAGAGGGTGGCGCCTCTCTATATGTCCTTTTTCCTCTGCTTTTTTCTTCTTCGTTTCCTTTTTTTCTTTTTTTTCCTTCCTTCAAACTCTTTTCAGCCTACCACTGGTCATTCAACGTGCGCTACAACCTCTGGACACTCTGCCATCATCCTTCTGTAGCCATTCCCACTTTATTCCTTATTTCACATCAATCATTCTTTGTCTTGGTGTTTTTTCACCCTTCTTATTTCATTGCTACTTTTTAATGACACTTTCATCACTTTCTCTTTTTTTATAATAAGAGCTCTGCGAGGCACTGTCATCCACCTGTGCTCCCTGAGCCCTTGGGACACTACTGTCGCTGTGCGCAACTTTATTTTTCCAATTGGCTTTTTCCACAAAATTATAATTTTGGCTAACTGCGCCCGGTTCTTTTATTTTATATTGACTTAAGTCTGTTATTGCTACGCAGGCGCATGCCATTCCTAAAACCACTTTATTTTTGCTGTTACTTTTCTGTCTTAGGCATGTAATCAGACTACGATTGGGGCAGAATATATGATTGCAGTTCTTCTATGGTTTGGCATTCCGCCCAATTTTCTCCACGCGGACGCGCCCTCTTTTTCCACTCGTGACGTAGTAATGTTATCAGCATCTGGCCCCGACGGACTTGCGGTCACGCACTTGAGGGATTTACCTATGGAGATGTGACTTTGGTCATGAGTAACTTTCTCATCACACATACACTCCCTGAGGACCTTCGTGTTGCTAGAACAGTCTTTATTCCAAATTGTGACACTCCATCATTGGCAGCAGATCTCCGTCCCATCACTATTACTGTTTGGGTGCGGCTATTTTCCAAACTTATTCTTGGTCGCCTAAAATTCTTTTCATTTCATCCCCTGCAGAGCGGATTCTCTGACGACCGGCCGGCTCAATCAAACGTACTTTTACTGCAGGTGACCATGATGTTGAGCAAAGAGAACAAGAAGCCCCCCTCCCTTTTTTCTCAGCATCACTAGACATACGCAAAGCGTTTGATAGCATTAGCCATGATGCTCCTTTTTGTCATTACAGGAGGGCGGAGCAAGTTCGCTATACGTAGAATTAGTTCGGCATATGTACCTCCTTCAGCGCACCACATTTTCATACGCGGTAGCTTCAGATGAAGTTCGGGTGCTCATGCAGCGAGGGTTTTTGAGCAGGGTGATTCTTTCTCCCCGTTTCTATTCAGTCTGGTGCTTGATCCTCTGCTGCATGAGATCAACGACTCTGGTCTGGGGTTCCATATCAATCGCACTACCATTTCTGCTTTAGCTTATGCTGACGACGTCCTACTTATCGCCAGCAGTATCGCCGTGCTCCAGAGAAACAAGGGTCTCCATTCAGTTTTTTCTAAACTCAGCTTTATGTTAAACCCGGCCAAGACCCAGTAGTTTGGTGGGCCTGTGACTCCCACGACCCTAAGTGGTTTGACTATTGCATTCCCGATCATTCGGATTGGAGAAGCGGTGGTCAAACCAAAGGCCCGTAAGGAGCCTATTAAGTACCTGGCTGTGGAATTGTACGTGAATAAGCCATCCTGGGTTTAAACGACATTAATACAACAGCAATTGGATGCTCTCAAATCGGCACGGTTGAAACCCATTCAAGAATTTAATTGCTTCACCAGCGTTCTGGTTCCCAAACTCTACGCAACGTCCAGCATTCTCGTCATCAAGCCCTGCGGGACATTACTGGACCGGAACACCCGCACGAAGGTTAAGAGGCTACTGCACTTGCCATCATCGTCCCCCAACTTAATCCTTCCTATTTCATACAGTGAGGGGGGATATCTTTACTGAATCTAACACAGCTAGCACCAAAAGTCGAGTTAAAGGCCTTTACGCGGCTGCAATGGCTTGGCTCCGAACAATTAGACACGATCAAGGATGAGTGTCTCACAGAGATAGTGTATTACTTGATGTTGTTAATGTGCCGCATGGGATATGAGATGCCCATGACGTGGTAAATGCCCTTAAGGAATCAAGAACACAGTCGCTGGCTGCCTGGCAAGCACGGTATGTGCACAAGGAAAGCGCACCCTTCCGCAAGAAGCCGCTTGACAATCAATGGCTAAAACCTCGCGCTAAGCATATGGAGACTCGCATTTCGAAGCTGCAGGCGTTGCCGACATGCTCTAGACTCTCCCGCATATTGTTTGGAAGTGTGCCTCGGTAAAGCTCCTTCGTAACGCGCGTCACAATTTCGCGTGAGAAATTGATCATTGATCGTGCGGAGGGACACACTGCAGACCAGACATTGTCTTGGCCGTGCCCCAGTGCACGCACATTTCGGATGTGGCTCCCACCTGGGATTACAACATACACTGGAGCGCATCTGTAAAGCCAAGCGCGAGAAGTACAGGACCTTACCGGAGGTTTTGTCTAGAGGTAAGCTATGCAGAGTCCTGGGTCTCTTGTTTGGCGCACGTGAGCTCCTTTGTACTAGTACCAGGAAAGCAGCGAAGGAGATCGGGTTATCGGTGACGAATTTAATTTGGTTGATTGAGCGTGCACATTGTTGGAATACTAATTATCTTAAGTAGATTTGCTAAATTAGTTTGACCTTGCTACTCTTCTCACTAGTTCACTGCTCCCCCAATCGTCATGTTTGATTGTTTCTTTTCTTTTGTGTGTTTTTCTTTGAACGGTTGTTTGTGTGAACATCCTTTTATCTTAAGTGGCGCAGCCATTATATAGTACATTTTTTAGAGCCTCTGTTCTTCGTACGAAGGACACACGACCCTATTCTCACGCAGGGACACCTTTATTCCGAGCATTAAAGGCACTCTAAATGAGATTAGTGTCCACCCTGCACCACGGAGTGGCCCCTGGATCTATGCTTTTTTTGTTTTATGTGCTCTTCGCCTTCTACATTCCAGCCTCTCCCCTCGCCGCCGCCAAGGACGGATGAAGTTTCTATTTGTGCATAATTTGCATTGTATTGCTACACTAAGCGTTGTATTTTGGAGTTTTTTTTTAACCCTATAATATTGTGAGCTTCTGCACATAACACAGGCCGGCAGTGGCATCTGGCCGGACAAGCGGTTAGAGGTCTCTTTTTCTACCTGTTTTTAACACCAGAAATAAACTTTTACATAGCCAAATGCCTTGTCGTCTAATTAGTGATGCGTATGAATGGATTTAAAAGATTCCCACTGTCCCTCTCTTCTATCTAGCGAAACCACAGCCAAGGAAACGGAGCTGGCAAAATCGGCGGGGAAAGAAGACCCTCTTGTGGTTGACTCCAGTCTGACTCTATGAACACACATGAGAGGTGTAGCATGGGTGGGAGGTCGCGGGGTACAGCCTCGCTTCGGCGGGGTCCTCGTTGCCGTCATTGACATACCACTATTCTCATAATTTCTTCACTTACTCGGTGGAGCGGAAAGCGGACCTTACTGTTGTCCACGCTTCTATAGCTCCAAGAGCGGGGGCCTCCTTGACCCTTCGGGCTTTCCGGAAGGCCTGCACGATCTGTTCTGAGGACAGTGTCAGGCGGGGACTTCAACCGGGACGGTACATGTGTCACACGATAACGCAGGTGAGCTCGGTGAGGACGGAAACCTCGCGTAGATCAAAAGGGCAAATGCTTGCTTGATCATGAATTTCATCACGATTCGAGACTGCGAAAGCGGGACCCCTCGATTCTTTTGGCTTTAAAAGTTTTTGGCAAGAGGTGTACGAAAAGTTACCACAAGAATAACTCCCTTGTGCCGGCCAAGCGTTCATAGCGACGTCGCTTTCTGGTCCTTCGATGTCGGCTCTTCCCATCATTGCGAAGCAGAATACGCCAAGTTTTGGATTTAGATTGTGCAGCCACTAATACTGAACGTGAGTCTTGAGACAGGTTGGTTTTACCGTGCTGATGACTGGTCGTTGCGATAGCGATTCTGCTAAGTACGAGAGGAACCGCAGATTCGGAAACTTGGTTCACGTGCTTGGTCGAGAGACCAGTGGTGCGAAGCTACCATCCGTGTGATTACGACTCAACGCCTCGAAGTCTGAATCCCGTCAAGGCACTGCCACGATATCGTGTGCGCTTGCAGCGAAAGTGGGTGAGATTAGAGCCGGGTCGAGCGCGACGGCCCGGCGCACTTCCCGGCTTGATGAAGCCGAATGTACCAGTGAGCGTTACACCGGAGGCAGATTTGGGAAGGCCACAGGTCGATTCAGGCTTGCCTGAATCGCTGCACTGTCAAATCGTCTGAAGACGACTTAGGTACCTGTCGTGGTGCTGTAAGTAGTCGAGCAGCCATCACCGTGCGATCTTTTCAAGCTTAGCCTCTGACTGGAAGGCTTGTCTGTAAACAGAAAGATGAAAACGTTCATCCTTACTGAGAGATCGCAGCAGAAGGCACGGGTACCGTCTGTGGTTAGAGACAACCACAAAGCATCTTCGAAGAGCGTGTGAGGGAGATGGAGAAAGTGCCCTTTTGTAGGGTCTGTTATCGCGGCGGCGTCCTTACTTTGCGTCTGGGCAGGCTTTGCTCCATCTGCGCTCTCAAGATGTCGGGCAGTTGCGCGCCGGCCGAAGCAGTGGGCGGGCGCGCGCTCCCGCAAAGAAAATTTGTTTTTCTTCAGCGCTGAGCGCGCCAAAGACCCCGGCTCTCAGAGGCGGAGCGCAGTCAGCCTATTTTAAGAGTTCAAAAAAAAGGGGGGGCTGTTTATCGGATAAGCCTCTCCCGAGTGTCGAGAGGAGCGCTGTGGCCGAGCGGACCGCTCGGTGGGGCGAAGCGCAAAGCGTTGCAGCGTTGGACGGAGAAACCACTTCCGAGTGCGAGAGGTGCGCTCTTATCTGTTTCAGGCACTATGCCCACAACTGCGTGCATTGCGAATTCGCAGGTCTTCTGGTAGTGTGCGACAGCTAGCAGTGATAGCTTTATTCCAACTAAGCTTCATTCCTCCTCTTCAACCATTTGACGCTTCTCAGGGCAGGAACAGTTCGTGCTTGATGACGCAGGAACATCACCCCGAGATCGATGCTGGGTTCAGCAGGTGCATCTGTCTTCGCAGTGGCCGTCCAGCTGTTCAGTAATGGGCGGAACCAATCTCGTTGATATAGCGCTCTCTTCTTGGGCCGTAGCTGACTCGCGTTCTTCGACTGGGTGACCAGAACATTCAGGACCGAGGCACTTCAAGCTCATTCTTTGTCATCGAAATAGGCACGCATCAAATAAGCCAGCGCGGAAAACCACTAGAGCAACGAAGAAGACGGAGCTCAGCTTTGTGCGTGTTCAGTGATGCCCCCTCTACTTAGACCCGAAGCGGATAGGCCTGGCCGGAGAAGAAACTACTCGCCCCTTCGAGAGTATTGCTCGTCGCCTGACCACTAATGAGGACTCCGACCCCAGTGGGTGGGCGAGAGAACATATGTGCTGTTGATACACATGTATGTGCGCGCCTGCATTGGGGCGAAGTAACAAACAGACGCGGCGAGTCTATAATTAAAGGCCGAAACACGAGCAGCGTTTCTTCGGCGCGGAGATCCGACGGGTGCTCGAAGCGAGCTGACGTGTTTTGCGTAGCTCTCCGCTCCTTTTGACGCTAGGCCTAAATCTTCGCGGTGCTGAGGGGCTTCATCATGGAGCCCACGAACCTCCACACGCTAGCTGGGCACCGCGCAAGTTCACTTCCGCGGTCGTCGCGTGGTCTGTCAGCCTCAACGCCCGGCCCTGTGACGCAGGCACCCTTGCAAAGCTGCTGGCGGCATTGAAGCGGAATACGCAGGAGGTCCAGCTTGCGAACTTGACCCCGGCACAGGCGGTTGCGTCGGTACAGCTCCTCAATCTTCCGGACACCCAACGGCAGCAGCATCCACGCGGCCCGGACTCCGGCCCCCTCCCTGCGGACATAGCAGCGACCACGGACCTTGCTCTCACCACTCCCGGGGCCCAGCGGACTGAACTCAGCAGTGGTCCCAAACATGGATAGCGAGGCCATGAACAAATCCACTCATCGTAAACACCATCGGTCGCCTTCCTCTCGGAGCGAAATACCAATGGTGGCAATGGCCGCAGCAACCAGCCGAGGGGAGCCACAACAAAGCACGAGGGACGGGGCCGGCCTCTCGCCTCCAGCAGCTCTCCGCACCCCTCCCTCCTGCTGCCATCCCTGCCTTCAGCCCGTGCGACGTCACGGCCCCCCTCCCCCGCCCGCACGCGCCTTGACTGGCTTCAGAGGAGCAACATCGGCTGCTGTGGGTGGTACTCCCTTCCCCTAGCAGGCTTCGGCGGCCCTGGACCCCCTCTCCACCACAGAGAAGTCATCGAAGAGCCGACGGGAGGAAGCTGCTGCCGTTGCTGGGCCGTCCTCTAGTAGCCCCTCCCCCCTTACTTAGCAGCATGCACCGAGCACCGCGAGTGGGAAGGAGGCTGCCTGCAGTCTCGTCCCGTGCGATCAGGCCTCGTCGCGGGCCTAGCAGCGACGCAGACCTGCCCTGGCCTGGGCTGCCGCCGCGGCGCAGGTCCCGGGCAACATTCACGGGACCGTTCTTTTCCGTCCGGCTCATCGCGACGCGGCCTTCTCGGGGGAACATGGCTGGGAGCTGGTGGAGGAGTCTGGACCGTGGCCGGGCGTCTTGGCCGTCCGCGTCAACACCTGGCGTGGCGTATTACCGGTGGATTCGGGAAGTACGGCGACCCTGAGCGAGCTGCTCGCAATCTCCATCATTCGCAGAGTAGCAGTGAGCGCGAGGGAGACCCCCCGTAGCCACTG
The DNA here is from genome assembly GCA_030143305.2 of Amblyomma americanum. NCBI lineage: Eukaryota > Metazoa > Arthropoda > Arachnida > Ixodida > Ixodidae > Amblyomma > Amblyomma americanum. Next base: position 26,061 of record JARKHS020024898.1, on the reverse strand, counting down.
CTCCGGCCTTGTTTTCGGGGTGGATAGGCGCCGGACAGTGGACGGGCTGCTAGCCGCCATCGGTCAAATCGTCGGTTATAATTGTAACGGCGTCGCTTTCTGGTAACACCATGCCTATCAGATTTTCGGCGCCGGTGCCACCGGCATTTATTACTCTCTGCAGCAGGCGCCTGGCTGTGCGTGCCTCCCGACCACGGCCTCTGCAGTGTGGGAAGAACGGCGGACTGGGGAATGCCACAGGGGCATGTCGGGCTCCACCTCGCTGCGTTCGATGGGGGGGGGGGCATGATCAGGGCAATTTTCCGAGCCGCAAGCCACGCTGCATCAACTTCGGCGGGCATCACGTGGCCACGGACCCCACGTGCCCGCATTCCGTGCCGTGGTGAAGGCGGAAACGGCGCCCCTGGTCACCCAGCAGCACCGCACTACTCCGCCTGGCACTGTATTATACACAGATTATCAGCAGTGGACAGAAACAGTGCACCCAGCACCTCCAACAGTGCGGCCGGCAGAGGCCGGGTCCGCGCACACCCCGCGAGACACCATCCGCTGCCAAAACCCCGGGCCAGCCTCCGGATGCACGTGATCTGGAGATCGCGAAGCTGAAGCTTGTGCTGCAGGCACTCAGCTCCCTGCTTCCAGAGGGCTCAGATGGTCGCTGGGCCTGCTTAGAAGCTTCAGACTCTCCTCAACAGGATACCCAACAGCATGGCTAGTCGCCGGGCTCCACCACGGATCACAACAATTGTCCATTGTAACGTCCGCTCTCTTGCGGCGCGGTACACCGAGCTACGCGCCCGAATCACGGAGAGCAGGTCGGGGGTTATCGCTCTGCAGGAGAACTATGTGCGGGACCGCGACGGTGAGCCCCAAATGCGGCTGCCTGGCTGTGTTGGGTACCATTCTGAAACTATACATGTGAGGTGTCCCGTACTGCAGTGCCTTGTGTAGACCTCTCCCATCGGCCCGGAAAATCGTGGCGTGCGGTGTATGTGCGGCGGGATGTACAACTTACTCTCGTCGGCTCAACGGCGGCTACAAAAGATATCCAGGACTGCGTGTTGGCGACAGTGCGCGTCGGTGGTGTTGACATGTCGGTGGCCAGTGTTTTTTGTGCGCGCAGCTGGCGCATTGAACGCGCTGTGTTTTCGTGTAGTTTCTTCGTGCCAAATATTCTGTGGTGATTTTAATGCCCATCATAGTGCGTGAAGCAGTGCGCGCCACTCCGCGCGAGGAGACGACCTGCACGACGCATCAACACAGCTGGGACTCACCCCCTTGAACACCGGCGAGCCCACCTTTCGACACGCGGAACACTCGGCTCCTGCATCGAGGTTGCCTACGCATCCAGAGGCATCGAAGCGACATGGCGCCGATCACCATCTCTCTGGGGCTCGGATCATTACTCTATTCTAATTCAGCCCACAGCAGCGAAGGCACGCGCAAACGAACCTGCTCCATTACTAACTGGAGCGCGCTCAGGCTGGCATTCGACGAGGCGGCGGCCACTGGCGCAGATTTCTTTTCAAGTCTACTCCGGAGCCCCCTCGCAACGAGCAGAGGCGAGGGCGGGGCAGCCCATGCCTGACAAGAAGCTGCTCGTTCTGCGCGAGAAAAGAGAGATCGCGCAGAGCGACGGGCGCGACGGACTGAAAGAGCCGCCGGCTGGACTTTCTACAACCGCCTGGACGCGGCAGCGCACCGCCACGCCAACCTATACCGCCGGCAGTGGGCTTCACTATGCCAAAGGATGGAGGAAGATTTCAGCTCGCGGAGGCTGTTTGACACCCTGCGGCGCATAATCGAACTACAGGCAAACCTTCAACACCTGGCCGTTCTCGCCATCTCCAGCGGGCTCAGCTTTGAAGAGCTGGCAGAGCGGTTTGCCGACCAGTTCGCGCCGTCGAGCCCTGCCAACGCAGCTAACATAGATGCTCCCAAGTGCCCCAGAAGCGCCGCCAGTCTCTCTCCCGTCACCTCGAAAGGTCCATGTGACGCGCCATTCACGGAGGCGGAATTGAACAATGCTCTGCAGCGCTGCCGCCGACGCTCGACGCCCGCACAGGACGGGGTGACCTACCAGATGCTGCGAAAGCTGGATGCGGAGACACTACAGATCCTCCTACAGCAGATCAACCTGTTCTGAGAACGCGGGGAGCTACCGGAGTATTGGCGCACCGCGGTCGTTTGTCCCATCCGAAAGCCAGGGCGCCCACCTACGGAGCTGAGCGGATACCGGTCAGTGGCATTAACATCGGCGGCAGGTAAGCTCATGGAGCATATGGCGTTACAGTGTCTGAACGAGTAAAGCCGGCTGCGGAGGCTGATTAGTGTGACGAGCGGCAGACGGGTTACCGTAGGATGCGGTACAGGGCTGATTCGATATCGAACTTTGTTACAGCACTGGAGCACGCCAAGGCGGCAGGCCAGGTTGCGCTACTGGTGCTACTGGACTTCTCGGGCGCTTTTGAAAACGTTCACAGCGCACTAATTCTCGTGGTGCTTGAGAGGGCCGGTGGAAGCGGGAGACTTTTGCGATATCTTCAGGACTTCCTGAGCGGGCGCACCATGCACGTACGAGCAGGGGGTAAGCTCTCCCAGCCTCGGTGGACTTTAAAGAAGACAATACCAGCCACAAAAAACGAACACACCAGGAGAGAACAACAGAGGACAACGGCTGGACTAACAACTGAATTCTTTATTGAGTACATACCGCCGAGTAATCTCAACGCATACGCCAAGGCAGGACAGACGCTCACGCATACTTATTCAAATAATAAAGTTCTTTTATCGTCAGCGCTATCGATCGTGAACTGATGCAAGCATCGCCATGTTTTGCTATTTGAAAGTCGTATTTGAAAGGCCTCAAAAATTTCGCGGGCCTTCCGTGTTTTCCCCTAGCCCAGAATGGTGACTTCAGAGAAACGTGGGGAACACTTGCCAGGACATCTACTACAGTGCCAAGCAAGATTGCCATCTTCACCAGCGCCAACTTTTGTTTTGTGCTGGCGCATCCTCTCGTTCACACAGTCACCCGTCTGACCTATGTAAAATTTTCCACAGGCCAGCGGAGTCTTATAAATCACTTCAGTCCGGCACTTTGCGTACAAGGTTCTATGTTTGGTCGTGCAACGCTTCTTGTTTCCGCCAGGTATACTTCGTGCACAAAGTCCTGAAAGCTTGACGGAGGCCGAAAAAATCAAATTGACCCCTTGGCGCACGGCGACTTAACATTGTGCGCCACTTTGTGCAAATAAGGCATGACTTGAAATTTTTTCATTTTGCAAGTGGCATCATTGTTTCCCTTCTTGACCTCGCCGTTCATCTCTTTTGATACGGATTCAGCGACCGCTCTCAACATTTCTGCAGGGAAACCTGCATCAGACAGGCGTTTGGCTTGCGTAGCGACACTGGTTGAAACGGTGTGACAGCAACTTTTTTCAGAGTTCTCGAAACAAGCCTTAGCAGTACCTCTCTTGACTAGTTTCGAATGGCTAGAGTCATAGGGTAAGAGCCCTTTTTTTGTCCTAGGTGAATACATCCAGCACACATGGCCTTCTCCAGAAAAGGTTAGTAGCAAGTATAAAAAACAGATGGAGTTGAATTTCAGAAGGGATGAGCAGCGCCTAAAGGCACCCAAAGCATGTTAAAGTATCATGTTTCAAGGTCCGGTGTTTAAAAGCACTAAAAAGTCATCAACGTATCTGACAATTCTCAGAACACGCCCGTCATCCAAAACACTTCGAAGCGAGTAGTCAACCTTTGCTAAGAAAATATTGCAGAGCACTGGGGCTACACAAGCACCTATGCAGATCCTTGTCTTCTGAATATAAAATTTGTTGTTATAATCGACAAGAGTGGAACAGAGGTACATAGCAAGGAGCTCCAAAAAACTTTCACTCTGGATTCCACATCTTGTTTGAAAGGCCAGTTCACCACACTCTTCAATCAGTTCTCTCACCACATGAAACAGTTCGTCGTGAGGGATAGAATTGTAAACGTCCTCGATGTCCACAGAGACGGCCATGTTTGTTTCTAGTAGGCCTTGCTGTAGCTCCTGTACAAGAGCTGCAGAGTTCCTAATCCCGAAAGGGTCTTTGGGCGTAAGGCTGTTCAGATGTGGTTGAAGATATTGTCCTACCACCTTTTGCCACGAGCTCTTTTCTGTAACGATGGCCCTCAACGGTACGGATGGCTTAAGTGTTTTCGCTGAGAAAAAAACCTGCAATGAGTTCTGCGAAGATTTCTTTACAGATTTTAGCAGGTGGTCCAAATTGAGTTTTCCGAGGAGCTGCTCAGCAGCGGATTTCACCTTGGTCGGTTTTTTCGGAGCGCTTACAAAATATTTTTCCATGGCTGCCGCAGCTTTTTCGCTGAACCGTTCCATAGGCAGCACAACAAAACAGCCTTCCTTGTCAGACTTTAGAAGAGCCAGCTTCGAGACACAAAAAAAGGTAACCACCTTGCGAAGGTCTTGCATTTTCCTTGCGATAACTTGGTTCCCCGACTTCTGAAGACAGTAAACACCTTCGGAGAGGCATCTCTCCTTTTCTTGGGTTGGCGCCAGGTCCGAGACACCTCTGACAACCTCCAGTAGCTCATGGTTCTTTACTTCAGGCCCCAAGTTGTACTTGGGACCCTTGGACAACAGAGAGTCGATATTCTCGGTTCCTGCCGCGCAGTCGATGTACGTCACAGGTCCAGGGATCGGTGTTCTTTTCTTCTTTCTAGGAAGCCATACCCGACATTGGTTCCAGTGGCATTCGGTGAGACGAGCTGCCAGCCGACATGAGCCCTGAAAACGCCTCTCGTTGGCCCAAGCATCAGCGCTGTAAGCCGTCACGACACGGAGCCAGTCGCGCAGGTTCCTCACCTGCCGCCAGCATTCCGACTTAATGATACGGCAGACCCTTCTCCAGTGCCCGGTGAACGGCTCCAGGAAGCCAAAGAACCCAGTCACGTCAGGTGGAGGCACGTCGTTCTTGATGCAGTACGTCAGGTATCACGCACGGCAGGTAGTCAAAGCAATGGCACTGACGCACGCGTTGGCATGATTACTCTGAGGTTGACATAAAAGGAAAGAGCCCGCGGTAGAAGAAAAGTACTGAAGCAGGGTAGAATGGTGGTCCTGTTGGTATGGCATGTTAAGGATTAAAATACCAGCCAAAAAAGACGAACACACTAGGAGAGAACAACACAGGACAACGGCTGGACTAACAACTGAATTCTTTATTGAGTACAGACTGCCGAGTAATCTCAACGTATGCGCCAAGGCAGGAGAGACGCTCAGGCATACTTATTCAAATAATCAAGTTCTTTTATCGTCAGCGCTATCTATGGTGAACTGACGCAAGTATCGCCATGTTTTGCTATATGAAAGGCCTCAAAGATTTCGCGGCCTTCCGTGTTTTCCCATAGCCCAGAATGGTGACTTCAGAGAAACGTGGGGAACACTTGCCAGGACATCTACTACAGTGCCAAGGATGATTGCCATCTTCACCTGCGCCAACATTTGTTTTGTGCTGGCGCATCCTCTCGTTCACACAGTCACTTGTCTGACCTATGTAAAATTTTCCACACGTCAGCGGAATCTTATAAATCACTCCAGTCCGGCAGTTTGCGTACATGGCTCTATGTTTGGTCGTGCAACGCTTCTTGTTCTTGTGCTGCCTATGGAACGGTTCAGCGAAAAAGCTGCGGCAGCCATAGACAAATATTTTGTAAGCGCTCCGAAAAGACCGACCAAGGTGAAATCCGCCGCTGAGCAGCTCCTCGGAAAACTCAATTTGGACCACCTGCTAAAATCTGTAAAGAAATCTTCGCAGAATTCGCTGCAGGTTTTTTTCTCAGCGAAGAAACTTAAGCCATCCGTACCGTTGAGGGCCATCGTTACAGAAGAGGGCTCGTGGCAAAAGGTGATTGGACAATATCTTCAACGACATCTGAACAGCCCTACGCCAAAAGACCCTTTCGTGATTAGGAACTCTGCAACTCTTGTACGGGAGCTACAGCAAGGCCTACTAGGAGCAAACATGGCCTTCTTTGTGGACATCGAGGACATTTACTATTCTATCCCTCACGACGAACTGTTTCATGCGGTGAGAGAACTAATTGAAGAGCGTGGTGAACTGTCCTTTCAAACAAGATGTGAAATCCAGAGTGAAAGTTTTTTGGAGCTCCTTGCTATGTACCTCTCTTCCACTCTTGTCGAGTTTAACAACAAGTTTTATATTCAGAAGACAGGAATCTGCATAGGTGCTTGTGTAGCCCCAGTGCTTTGCAATATCTTCTAAGCAAAGTTTGACCGCTCGCTTCGAAGTGTTTTGGATGACGGGCGTGTTCAGCGAATTGTTAGATACGTTGATGACTTTTTAGTGCATTTAAACACCGGACCTAATGACTACTATCAGCCGATAGTTGAACATGTTTTGGGTGCCTTTAGGCGCTGCTCATCCCTTCTGAAATTTACTCACGAATTAGCCACTAACAACTCCATCTGTTCTTTAGACTTGCTACTAACCTTTTCTGGAGAAGACCATGTGTGCTGGATGTATTCACCTAGGACAAAAATGGCTCTTACCCTTTGACTCTAACCATTCGAAATTAGTCAAGAGAGGTATTGCTAAGGCTTCTTTCGAGAACTCTGTGAAAAAAAGTTGCTGTCACACCGTGTCAACAAGTGTCGCTATGCAAGCCAAACGCCGGTCTGATGCAGGTTTCCCTGCAGAAATGTTGAGAGCGGTCGCTGAATCCGTATCAAAAGAGATGAACGGCGAGGTCAAGAAGGGAAACAATGATGCCACTTGCAAAAGGAAAAAAATTCTAGTCATGCCTTATTTGCACAAAGTGGCGCACAATGTTAAGTCGCCGTGCGCCAAGGGGTCAATTTGATTTTTTCGGCCCCCGTCAAGCTTTCAGGACTTTGCACGAACTATGCCTGGCGGAAACAAGAAGCGTTGCACGACCAAACATAGAACCGTGTACGCAAAGTACCCGGACTGAAGTAATTTATAAGATTCCGCTGACCTGTGGAAAATTTTACATAGGTCAGACGGGTGACTGTGTGAACGAGAGGATGCGCCAGCACAAAACAAAAGTTGGCGCTGGTGAAGATCGCAATCTTGCTTGGCACTGTAGTAGATGTCCTGTCAAGTGTTCCCCATGTTTCTCTGAAGTAACCATTCTGGGCTATGGGAAAACACGGAAGGCCCGCGAAATCTTTGAGGCCTTTCAAATAGCAAAACATGGCGATGCTTGCGTCAGTTCACCATCGATAGCGCTGGCGATAAAAGAACTGGATTATTTGAATAAGTATGCTTGAGCGTCTGTCCTGCCTTGGCGCATGCGTTGAGATTACTCGGCGGTCTGTACTCAATGAATTCAGTTGTTAGTCCAGTCGTTGTCCTGTGTTCTCTCCTGGTGTGTTCGTCTTTTGTTGGCTGGAATTTTCTTCTTTAACATTCCATACCAACAGGCCCACCATTCTGCCCTGCTTCGGTGGACTTGGGCGTGCCGCAGGGCTCTATCTTATCAACATTTATGTTTAATGTGGCCATGTCGGTGGCGCCGGCCTGCCTCCCAACGAGCGGCCGACACCGTGTGTACATGTCCATATATGCAGACAACATATCTCTGTGGTTCCGGGGACCAACGGGTGACGCGCTCCGCGTGCGGGGGTGCCTTCAGGGAGCTGTGGCCGCAATCAACGCCAGCTTGCACGGCCTTGGTCTGTCGCTGAGTGCGGACAAATCGGTGGCCATGGCCTGCGTTACGCGCGCGAGCCTTGTGCCACTGTCAATGATCCAAATTCCTTGGCGTAAATTGGTGCGGTACCTTGGTTTGGACATCGACCGGCGCCTTTCATTCCGCCCCGCGGCGACCAAGGTCTGTTTGCAGATGAATAGGATCTCCGCCGCCGTGCACAAGCTCACCCTTCGAGGCCGGGACATCTCCTAGCAAGCCGCGCTGCGGCTACAAAACGTCGCAGCATTGGGAGCGGTGCTCCATGCGTTGCCGCTCGTATCGGTGCGCAAGCCGTGCTAGAAGAAGCTAGAGCTCCAGCATCGCAAGACATTGCGCGTGTGCCTCGGCCTGCCCAAAAACTCGCAGTGCGCCGCAACGTTGGCCGAAGCAGGAGCGTGGCCACTTCAGCTCCAAGCAGTGCGCATGGCACTCGTACAGGAGGAGCTCCAGGACCATCTCCTCTTGTACACCGACGGCTCAGTGGCCCGCGACAACTGCTCCCTTGCCGCGGCAGTTACCATCCCTGCCCTGCGACTGCACAACCAGCAGCACGCAACCTTCCTGGGTTCCTCCACCATGCGGAGTTGATAGGGGTCTGGCTCGAGCTGGACCTGCTGCTCACCCTCGTCCCTCCGCCGCCCAGGAGTGCACTGCTGTGCCATACCCGCGCCGTCCTCAGCCGCCTGCAATCCAAAGGCCGTGGTATCCCACTGGCGCGCCAAACGTTCGCGCATCGAGCGCCTCGCGCAGAGCAGATCGCTGTGCATGCACAGTGAGTGTCCGGTCCCCGCGGCATCGCCGGCAACAAGGAAGCTAACCACCTCGCGACCGCTGCACAACTACCTCCCAGTGATCTGCCCCTTCTGGAGGACGTGCGTTCGGTCATCCGGGACCATCTCCGAAGGCAGCACCCCGACCCACGCATCGCAGGAGGAGAGCGTATCGACTGCATCACCGGCTGCCGAGTTCTTACGCGGTCGCAACGCGCAATGATCCTCCGCGTGCGCATTGCGCGTTGGCTACGTGTAGCCCGGGAAACGAAGGGGACGTCACGGAATCGCGACGAGTGATGTATGTGACGGATGCGGTGCAGTGGAAACACTGGAGCACCTACTCCTTCACTGTGCTGCGTTCGCCGGTGCTCGTCGCGTTATGCTTGCGGCCTGCAGGGCTCTGGGCATACTACCAGACTCCCTCAAGACGCTATTGTGGTCGCGTGGCAGTGCGCGCACTCGTGAACGTACCTTGGTGAGCCTCTGTGCATTCCTCGAAAAGACGGGCTTGACGCCCCGTCTGTTCTCCGCAGGGTAGTTACGCGCAGTGACGGAACGCTCCGCGAGTGCTACCTTGGACGATTAACAGCTGGACGCCCCACTACAGCTCTAGTGTACTATCAGCTGTAGCTGTAGTGTACTTCCACGCAGTGGAAGCCGGAGCAACGAAACATTGAAACGAGTCAGGAAACATGCCTGCGGATAATAACGGGCTCCCATTGGCTGTCTCGATACCAGGTGCCACCTGTTGACAGCGTTACGATGCAGTTTTTCGTTGCACCGGCTCCCGCTGCGTGGAGTATACCACTTTTGTCCCCGGTATACGTAGTGTTGTGCGCGTGCGTCCGTATTTCGTGAACATATCACGCGTGGAACCTGTATATATATATATATATGTGTGTGTGTGTGTGTGTGTGTGTGTGTGTGTGTGTGTGTGTGTGTGTGTGTGTGTGTGTGTGTGTGTGTGTGTGTGTGTGTGTGTGTGTGTGTGTGTGTGTGTGTGTGTGTGTGTGTGTGTGTGTGTGTGTGTGTGCGCGTGTGTGCGCGTGTGTGCGCGTGTGTGCGCGTGTGTGTGCGTGTGTGTGCGCGTGTGTGTGTGTGTGTGTGTGTGTGTGTGTGTGTGTGTGTGTGTGTGTGTGTGTGTGTGTGTGTGTGTGTGTGTGTGTGTGTGTGTGTGTGTGTGGTGTGGTGTGGTGTGGTGTGGTGTGTGTGTGTGTGTGTGTGTGTGTGTGTGTGTGTGTGTGTGTGTGTGTGTGTGTGTGTGTGCGCGTGTGTGTGTGTGTGTGTGTGTGCGTGTGTGTGTGTGTGTGTGTGTGTGTGTGTGTGTGTGTGTGTGTGTGTGTGTGTGTGTGTGTGTGTGTGTGTGTGTGTGTGTGTGTGTGTGTGTGTGTGTGTGTGTGTGTGTGTGTGTGTGTGTGTGTGTGTGTGTGTGTGTGTGTGTGTGTGTGTGTGTGTGTGTTATGGCGTGAATATTTTTGTGGTGTGCATTACCTCTATCCTTTCTTCCTGTCTCCTCACTTCTTTCATTTCTTTTCTCCATTCTGCCTGCTGTCCTTCATTTCCGCTGCCCCCGCTCAGGTGCATCATTATCGATGGCAGATACCAGGATAATAAAAAATCTTTTCATTCCTTTTTTTATTATTTTCAATAAAACCACCTACTACTACTTCAAAATGGCATTCCTCTGGGTAAGTTGGCATGAATCCATCTTTGGGCCAGCGTGAATTTTGGAACGCACCAACCTAGACAGACACATTGAAACACGGAACACGGAGCTGAATAACAACTTTATTGAAAAAGTGTGAAACGCGCAGAATTATGTTCTAAAGGTGTGGTCGGCACACCATCTGCCTGTATGTGACACTCGTTCGTCCGCACTCTCGTCCGGTTCTTCGACCGGCTGAACAAAACCGTAGTCAGAATGGGCTCTTCCAGTTCACGAAGCCGCGGAGGTACGCAGCTCGTTCATCGATGACTCCGTTGGCTTAAGGCAGCTGTTAAGGTCAGTCCTGACAGCTGGCTGTGCCAGGACGAGGGTGAGATGGGACGTCGACGGTCGCAGCGCGGCGTCAATCCGAATCAAGAATCAGGTCCCAAACACTTAGTGAGGGCGAGATCACGGCGCTCTCTAGAGGGCCACTCGACGTTCCGATGTTTCGACGGTTGAGTACTTGCGCACGTTTTCAGGAGATGTCCAGTCTAAGCACTCTCGCCTAAGACTGACGCGTTTCAGCCGCTATCAATGCAAGCTATCACCGGTCGGTTATTGATTGACAAGGCCTTTCACGATGTGTAAAATGCCACTCGTCGATTGTGGGAAACAGTTTGCTTGCCTGTTCGTAGCTTGGAAGGCAACTTGGAACAGGTTGGGTGGAAGGTGTCAATGGCATCTGGGCAACAGACCTATGAGGAGGAACTGGATGATCCTATACTGGGCCTATGATTAAGTGCGCTATATTGAAGATACGATGACAGCGACCGCATTGTGACGTGCACAGAAACATGTAGCAACAACGTTGCTCCTAATACTCTCGAAATTCCACTCTTAAAGCTTCTTATGCGTCTTCATAACATCTGTTCAGGAGTCTCGTAGATCGACGATATTCCGAGATATTCGCCTTCAAATTTTTGAGCTCAGTACGCGTAAATTAGCACGATAGAAGGTGCAGATCGGCCCGAAATTCCGGCCGGGTGAAGAAGAGGATTTATTGCGGGCAGGGAGGAGGTCGACCCCCCCCCCTTAGGCCTGTAATTTTACACCAGAAAACAATGCCGAAGCTCTTATTTTAGCCACAAAAATCGAGGAAACACATGGTGCAAATGGGACCCCCCATCATGAGTGACCCATTAATCAGCCCCTACCCGAGTCTGACGCACGGTTGCGTGCTGCGTTTCGTAGATTTCGCTAACCGAAAGCGAAAGACGAACAGCTATCAGCTTCGCCTGTCGCACTGCGGCGTTGGCCGTCGAAGCGGAACGGGAAAGGGCTGCGTCACATGGCAGGAGTTTTGCGCCGATGGTCGCTGCCTTGCATGCGAAGCTACGGGGAGTGAGTCATATATCGAGACACGTACGGGCAGGCTACGAGAGTTCTAGTAATTGAAGTAGTCTTGGATACGATCGCCTTTGGGCTCCTAATGTCAGCATTAATTAGTTTCACCGATTAAAATGTTGCTTAAGAGGTTTGAATGAACTACAAGATTGACGGGGTCAGTTAACCGCTCACTTTGTGCACACCTAGTAGCACAACGTATGCGCATCTAATAACTTTTCGTGAAGTAATATTCATTCCCATATCACAGAATTTAATCTCACCCGCGGCAGCCGCATCTCGATGGAGGCGAATTAGAAGACTCCCGTGGGCTGCGCGATGTCAGTGCACTTTAAAGGGACACCGTGGGCAAATACATCCAGCTTGTCCTTAGTAAAAACCAATTCCACGGCTCTATCTGACTATGTTGACGTTTGTTCGGCAGCAAAAAGACCTTTCATTACCGAGCAGGCTGCTTTTGAAAATCGAACACTATTTTTTGCCGCCACTCAGTTCAAACTCATGACATTAAGGCCGAGAAGAATTTCATGATCAGTGTTAAGACCTAAACGGCTGTGTAGCCTAGCCTTAGAGATTGGTACGCAAGAACTGCCTTGATGTCAGCGGAGCTAGCTTACGAATGCGGCAGGGGGCGGAGGCACATGCATTTAATTTGAACTCTTCGATAGCTGATGAGAGTTTCGTTTTCAACGAAAGCTCTTGAAGTCCTGTCGCTTTTAAGAACATCGAATGGGCCAAATTAACCCTGGACCCTCTGTGGAGTTGGTCCAGTCTATGCACAAACCTTTTGGCGCGCCTGCTGTAAAAAAAAAAGCTGTTCGAACTGCCTATCTGCGGCTGGGACATGTGCCAGTGAAAGAAAAAAAGGAAACTAAACACTGTTACTACATTACCAACACAGTGAAAAAACACGAGCGCAAGACGAGCACACGGACACAGCGATGTGTCCATGTGCTCGTCTTGTCCTCGTATTTTTTTAGCTGCGCCGGTAATGTCCAACCGACTTGCCCAAGCTTAAACTTTGTAAACGCGGTAGTATAGAGAGGACAAACTAAAATAATTGAGTAGCTGCATGTGTGGGAGGCGGTCGAACCAGGGGCTTTCGCGTGGTACTGCGTAGGCCCCCGTCATCAGACTGCCCGGACAACATATAGAGCAATGCGGCTTCGCGATGTAGCTGGCCTTTTCCGTGCGCCTTCACGCGCGCATAGTGACGACCCGCATACGAAACGGGAATGTATGTGCGAGCGCAACCAAACATACACGTTCGCCTTTAAGAGGGGTCGTGATGCGCTTCTTAATCGTTTTTTTTTGTTTCTGGCTTCGACTGTGCGGTTAATATGCGTTATTCGTGAAAACCGTGAGGCATGTCAGCGCTGTAACAAGTTATACTAAGCCTATGAAGTTTCTGGTTCTCGACGAGACTGTTTCGTCCATATCACTTCAGCGCCAAAAGGCAGTCTGCTAGGACGTCTATCCCCAAAGGACGCGCTCGTCAAAGAAAAGAACCTGTGTTTGTTGTCCCCACGGCACTACATATGGTGTCTACATCACAGCTTTTTGAAACTATACCGTTTGCGTCTGTGGCGTTAGAGACATGAGACTATAGAGTCATATGACCACCGGTAAAATGTTCATATTCAGGCTCACGTTAGGAGTTCTCGGGTTCGAACCCGACCGTGGCGGCTGTGTTTTTATGGAGGCAAAACGCTAAGGCGCCCGTGTGCTGTGCGATGTCAGTGCACGTTAAAGATCCCCAGGTGGTCGAAATTATTCCGGAGCCCTCCACTACGGCATCTAATTCTTCCTTTCTTCTTTCACTCCCTCTCTTATCTCTTCCCTTACGGCGCGGTTCAGGTGTCCAACGATATATGAGACAGATACTGCGCCATTTCCTTTCCCCCAAAAACCAATTATTATTATTCACGTTAGGTGGCCATTCAGTTGTGTTTTGCGAGGAGTTTCACCAGACAACTTCCCTCCACTGACCGCCTCTGTTGAAGCCAAGCGTCGTGCTGACCAGTGCTCCGCAACTCATGTTGCCGCGCCCTGCGGGTGTCCACCAAACACCCACACATGGCGCAGCGGGCCCGAACCGTCGCAGAGCCGTCTGATGCAGTCTTGCAGCAGCGTGTGAGTCAATGTTCTGGACGGCTCCCCGCTGCAGTTGCGGAGGAGGCTGATGCAAGCCGGCAGTGTTGAGTCGGCAACCCCGGCTGGGGCCGGGAGAATATTGGGGTACCACTCGCGGGTCCTGAAGTGAGCCCGAAGACCGTGAGCGGGTGGAGAAAAAAGACGCAACAAGCGGTTATTCGTTGACAGTGACCGAGCGAACCTCGTCTCGAAAAGAAGTAGTGCTACCGGCCACCGTGCCGATCGATCCCTTGCACCATGCTGCTGTAAATAGCGTAAATAAAGCATGTTTCGTCTATCTCGCAGTTGCCTTTCTTCGGCTGGCTTGCACCTGCTGGAAGCCGCGCCGACTGCCAGAAACTTCCGCTGCAGCTGTGGTCAGAGGGGATCACGCAGGGGCTCAGCGGTAAGTTTGGTAACGAGAAGCATTGGTTACGACATGCATAGTGCTCCTATTGCTGCTGCTGCCCCCAACCAATATAGCCAGCCGCGATCCCAAAGGTTCCAGCGACCCAGCGCACAGACGGAGCCTCCGAAATCGTGATGAAAACGCTGCGTTCTCGGAGGCTCGACGGCCGCCATTAAAATCACTTTCAAACGACCAGCTAGAAGCATCACAAAATAAAAATGTCGTTCTGCGTTGGCCGAATGAAACAGTAATGGAAATAGTAGTAGGTTATCCATTGATATTATTTATTCCTGGACAAACTTCTTGTCATAGGAGGTCGTCATTTAAAGGTAAAATCTTCTGACGTGTGTGTGAGGTAGAGTTACTTCAAGTGGTGTGTCATCATCATCAGCCTTACTACACCCACTGCAGGGCAAAGGCCTCTCCCATGTCTCTCCAATTAGCCCTATCCTTTGCCAGCTGCATCCACCCTTTGCCTGCAAACTTCTTAATCTCATCCGCCCACCTAACCTTCTGCCGCCCCCTGCCACGCTTACTTTCTCTTGGAATCCACTCCGTTACCCTTAAGGCCCAGCGGTTATCTTGCCTTCCCATTACATGCCCTGCCCAAGCCCATTTCTTTCTCTTGATTTCGACTAGGATGTCATTAACTCGTGTTTGATCCCTCACCCACTCTGCCCGCTTCCGATCTCTTAACGTTACACCTATCATTTTTCTTTCCATGGCTCGCTGCGTTGTCCTTAACTTAAGCTGAACTCTTTTCGTTAGCCTCCACGTTTCTGCCCCGTAGGTGAGTACCGGCAAGATTATGCTGTTGTACACATTCCTCTTGAGAGAAATTGGTAAACTGCCACTCATGACCTGCGAGAATTTGCCATATGCGCTCCATCCCATTCTTATCTTTCTAGTTATCTCCCTCTCATGATCCGGATCAGCTGTCACTACCTGCCCTAAGTAGACGTGTTCCATCACAATTTCTAGGCTCTCGCTGCCAATTGTGAACTGTTGTTCCCTTGCTAGGCTGTTGGACATTACCTTGGTTTTCTGCATGTTAATTTTTAGACCCATCGATCTGCTCTGCCTGTCTAACTCATTGATCATGATTTGCAGTTCACCTCCTGAGTGACGTAGCAGTGACTCAGTGGTGTGTACTAAGCAAAAATACGTGGCATATGGTGTCTCTGGCGCTTGGTTTTACATGCGCGCATTTTCTTCTGACCTGCGGCCTCGGGCAGTGCTTTCCATCAGAAACTAACCCTTCAGATAGACATCTAAAGATGACAGCTTGCCAAGTTGCTGCTAGCGTAGTGAAAATCATTGAATATGCTCTTGCCCTTGCAGCTTCCTGTGCTAATTTCAGAATTTCCGAGTGTGGCGATGGCGCATATTAACTTTTCTTCCGGTCCGTTAGCGTTCAGCGCTTCATCGTTCCTGTCATTATTCGCCTTCCTGAGTCGTGGCTCAAAGATCAGCTTCCCTAGTCTATCCGTCGGCGCTTCGCAGAAGACGAACAGCAGGTAGCCAAGCATGTAGCTCCACACGAGCACGGTGAACGAGAAGGAGACCTGCGAAGAATAGCAGATAAGAATCAACAGGGAGGTCGCTTGTAGGAGTTGCTGATAACCGCAATCGGATCCCAGCACAAGCTACATGTACTAAAGCCACCATAATTCAACCGGACGACAAGCTTAGTTGAGATTAGTGCATGTGCTGGTACGCATGTGGCTGTTTTCTTTCTTTTTATTGCTGGTGTCGTTTGTAACAGGCAACCTAGCTCTTCAAGCATCTGGAGGTACACGTGCACAAGGCTGTGAAAGGGAGTAATATACATGTGCGAACAGCCGTTTCATGAAAGTTCGACCCAAACGAATGACAAAGCATGCGATTGCCGCACCCAAAGTAGGGTGGAACTTGTAAGGGCGGAAATCTGTTGGAGGCACTTAAGCTGGAACCGCATGGCGCGTTTTCCGCGAGCGAAAAACGCGACGCGCGGCGAACGCCCGCGTTGCCGCCGACGCGCGAGCACCCGCACGAAAAAAGAGAGCGGCGCTTTCGCGTCGCGGCGGCATGCTCTCTGCCAGCGAGATAAATACGAAAACGGCGGGTAAACATGCCAAGTTCACACGCTTGTCGAGGCGAATGTACATAGAACAAGCAAGGCAGCCACATCACGTGTGCACAGATTCAGATTTGGTGCTTACCGTCTACGCTGAGGGCATCTGCTATATAGCTCGCCAAGTCTGGCCACGTTTCATGTTGTTTTTGTAGTTGCGGTCGCGTACGTCCCACAGGACGCGACGCTTCTCCACTTAAGTTATTAGGGCCTAGTTGAAGGTTGCTTTGTCCATTTCAGGTGAACATGATTCGCGAACGAAATCACGGTAACACGTGTTTTCTTTGACGCACGCGCAAGTTCAGCCGAGAAAAAAAAATTGCACCAAAGAGGTTCCGTCGAGATGCGCAGAGAGCAAGGCCATCTGGTGGCAAAACCACAAACCCAAAATGCCACGTGACGAAATGCCACGTGACTTACCTGAACTCTGATTGGCGGACGCGCCGCGTGAGGCGTTTTTTTCTACTCCGAGTAGGAGCATGCGGCGGCGCGATTTCGTGACGGATCATACTGGGCACGCGTCAAAATAACGCGCGCGTCCCACAATCCGCGCGTCAATCGCGCCTGAAATCGCGCCATGCGGTTCCGCCTTTAGAATTCTGTTCTCATCGCGGTCCATAATAACGGGTCAATAATACACGTGTCCCAATTGGCTCCGTGCATCTTCACCTTGCCGTTGTCCGGACAGAGAGTTTCCACGTTAGCGAGGCGTAAATGCATTTAAAATGTTTGTTCTCCAGGAAAACAGTCCATAATTGGAGTCGTCTATATTAAAAGGAGTCGTATTAGCGGGGCATGATCTGTATACGCTCGGGAGAGTACGACCAACTCTCATCGATTGCAACGATGATTCATGAGCTGGAGAGCTCATGAATCCCACCCACCTAGAGAGCTGAGCTACCCTAAAACGCTAATTTGATACCAACGAGGGGGATTATTGTTTAATTCCCAGGTGTCTCTTTTCATATTATAGCTATCCGTACTTACTATGGCTGTGCGTTTTCATGAGTTTTGTGGGCGGCGTTTTCTTGGGTGTTAACGTTCTTTCAAAATAAATCTGCTAAACTTGCTCGCGAACACGAAGGTTTTGCGGATTTCTCTATTTTTGCCACTTCCTGCCTCACGGTGCACCGAAGTAACGGGGACTAAATATGTTTCACTCAGGTTAAATTCCCTGGCACCACTAACAAGGTGCAAGGAGATTGCGTATTTTGCGAGATTTAAGTCACTTATTGTGAGCACTCACCACGACGAAGTGCGAAAAGAACATCCTTTCCCTGGAAATGTGCACTGTGAGCCCTATGAAGAATGCGTGGATGATGTACACGCCGTTGGCCAGTCTGCTCAGGGGAGCAAAAGCACCCCACGACAGAAACGTGCTCACGAAGCCTGTGTGCGAGAAAAGAACAGTAAAGAGAGAGATTAAAGTAGGATTTTTCTTAGCAGCATCATTTAACGTGACATCATTTAACGCAGCGGTGCGGGAAGCATTTTTTTTCATCTAGGCTAAGAGAATGCAAATATTTTCTTAATACAGTGGAACTTCGCTGTAACGAAATGGTTTCTAACAAAATAATGAATATAACGAAAGACTACTCATCCCCCTTGCAAACTCTTAGAGGAGCCCATGTATATAATATCTCGCTTTTACGAAGTAAAATTTCCCTACAAAGGAATGTAAGGAACCTCAAGTCAGGCCCATTGGCCACATTCGCGCTGAGTATATTTATTAGTAACGGCAGTAGAAATTACCACTCACAATTTGCTCTGTCGAGCACCACACAAAGCACGCTAAAACTTTTCTCGCCTTAAACAGGGCCTGCAGAGAGCGTTTGCAGTTCGTGGTCTTCGGCGCGTGGTTTGCCGCGGGAGCTCACATCATCGAAGAAAATCGGTTGCGCGGTCTGCTATACGATGCTTCGCTTCCTATGTTGTTACATTTCCGCCGTTCTTCATCCTCCTCCCTGCACAGAGCCCGCTGCGAGTGTGTTCTGCTTTTCAGGCGATGTGTTCGGCTCAGGGTCGCAGCCGGGCCGCATGGTTAAAGGGCGCTGTACGATCACTTTTTTTTCCATGCGCACGCGTCGTTGCGACAGTGCGTAAGGGCTGCGCAAGGGCCGAACAATGGACCGCATGAACGCAACCGACTGTGCGCACAAAATGGTTCAACTTCAACTTTTTTCCGCACGAGCGGATGGTCGCATCACACTATTGGCTGCTGTCCCGTGACGTGCCAGCGCAGTGGTGCCAGGCCGCGCCTCCTCAGCAAGATGGCCGCCCGCGAAGCGGAGTGAGAAACCAAGCCTAGTAGGTGGTCGCTGTGCCGAGAAACACATAATATTGGCCGCATGTCACATTACGAGTGTTGACAGCGACTTCGACCTTCACCGTGTGCAATAGCGGCAAGCGGCAGTTTCCCCCAAGTTGTTTTGTCGTAGTCTACACTGAGTTGACCGAGCGGCCTACAAACCTACGCTGTCTACGCCAGACGTAACAGTGCCGGTTTTCGCGATGTGTTTATTTGGAGTCGTTTGTTATAGTTTCAAGTGTTCTTTAATCGTGCGACGATCTTCACGAACAGCAGCGAGAAGCAGCTCCCCAGGGTGAATTTCCTGTGCATACAGCAAGCTTCACAGAGTTGTGATAAGTGTCAGCGTAGTGAAAGTGATTGCAGTCGGAACGAGTGCTTTTGCGTCCGTTAGTGATATCGCCTGCAAGTATAATTACGTTTGGAAACCTTACTACGCAAGCCTTGTTTTCCGAGTGCTGAAATGAACTTAGAACTGTACAGGCTACAGCATATCCTGGTTCGGGTGCACGCGTGTGCACTGAGTTTGAGAAATGCCGTGAGTGCGACGTGACGAAATGAACTTCGTGCTCTGCAGTGGGTCGCATTGGTGGCAGCGGTTGCAGTGATCGCCAGCACAAGTCGTGCTTCGTCGTAGCCATCACCGATATCGATCGTACTTCGTGTTTACTGTGTTAGACGAATGCCGTGAGTGCGACGAGACCATTCTGAAACTTGTGATTTGCGTATGCGAAACGACCTCGGCTGCACGGCTGTTGAGCTTTTTCTGCCGGGACTACAAAAGCGCTGCCAGCATTCTACGGCTTTGTGCTCCATAAAGTGCATATTCCGACTATGAGTGGCCGGATTACGATGGTATGCTGGCGGCACTGTGAAATCTGTGTGAAAACATCGGTGTGCATGGCTGATCTCACATCTGGAGCGTCTTTTTTTCTTATTCCCTGCCGGCTGCGCGGGCCCACATCTGCAATAAATATTTCCGTAACAAATTGAATGAATCCAGCTTCCCCTGCATGTGACCATGGTCTGAGCCAAAGCGGTAGTGTTTTGTTTGGGTTGTAACATATCACCAGTTCAGGAACACTTATGTACGAACAAAAACCATTGTCGCAAAACCTTCACCTGTGTTTCAAGTCTCTAATATGGGCCCACTTGTGCAGCTCTTGTTCATGAGCATTTCATTCTGTCTGATGCCAAAAAAGAAAAAAAAGACCACAGGAGACGCTTACGCGTCTGAAAGCTGTCAACCCATATACAATTGTGCCTTATTAATATGAACACTTTGGTTGCGGATCAAAATTTACATAGAGTTTTCCTTAAATCGAATCGTCATTAAAAATGGACAGCATTTTCAGTAAACTGCTGTGATTACAATTTATTTTTTGCTTGGAAGCGTGGAGTGAAGTTAGATCTTTAACAAATGCTTGCAATATTAAGTCCATTACCGTGGTTGCCCTGGCTATTGGTAAAATGCAGCGATCTCGAAGTGCTCCGTGAGCCATGACAATCAGGATAGAAACTGTACTCTTTGAATCAGCGCCTGATCCCATACTCATTGTTGCTTTCACTACACCGCTGTCGCCGAGGTGCTCAACAACTCAGCTTTATTCGTGTCGAACAGTTCTCAACTAGCGCTTCCTAGGTAAGCAGCACCAGCTTGTGTGAAACATTCTCGAAGCCTTTAGAAGCAAATGTCATCAATGCACATGCATCTGCTGTGTTCAGGTACCTGCCACTGCCTGCACTGAACATTATTTGCCTGCTGGATGAAGGCGATGGTGGGCGTATGAGAATGTATTTGTCAGAGATGTAGAATGCTTCCTAGATTTCCTTCGCCTTCTTTGTATTTGCTGCATTTCTAAATTTGTTTGCTTGAATGTAGATGCTTGTTTGACTTCCCACAATGCTCAGCTGTACGTTTCTGTGGACTCACATCTCCTCACACTTGTCCTATTGCCGTGACAAGGCCATATTTGTGTATATGCCAAAACCACGTTAACATGGTTTACTTTCATTTTTCAAAATGTGCTATGCGCTATTGCACTGTGGTTGGCCCTGTAATGCTGACGTTGAGCCGTTTCTGAAAGTCCTACAGTGCCTGTGTAGCCATCGACCTGTCGAGGTTGAGATCACATTTAATTTCAACCCGTTTCCTTACTGATTGGCTTGTATTTGCAAATTCCTTGCTTTGCACCTTTGACAAGTTCTCCTCGTGCCCGACATGCTTTGGTTTTTTTCTTCTTACCGTGTGCTTTGTTTAAAAGAACATTAAATTAGTGTCGCAAGTAAACATCTGTTCGATTATAACAAAAAAGGTTATACAGGCAGCGAGCGGCTTAGTTAATTTGTGCAGTGAACAAAGTGCGCCAGGAAATGAGTCGCAGAGCCTTTCAGTGCCAATGACTTTGACACCAGAAAAAGAAGCGCTTTTTCAGTCAGAAAGTGCAAGCGGAGAGAGTCAGCGTGTCTGGCAGTTCAATATTTAACAAAAACTGCATGCTATGCTTCAAGTGGTATGAGGGAAATTTCACGGCGCAACAGCCATATGATTCATTCTGTATTTGTCGCCAAACAGCTATGTTATAGTAGCTGATTACCAAAGCCCTGACGTTCACAATTGCAGTCGATATTACACAACAAAAATATGCGGGTCTCAATTGGCTTTGTGCATTTAGACCCTGCCATTTGTCCAAACAGCAAGTTTTCATGTTAAGGCATGCATGCCTTGATAAAGTTTCATCCCCAGAAAAACTGTCCATAATTCAAGCCATCATATTACAGGGTGGATATTAACGAGGCATGGCTGCATATACAGCAGAATGTGGTAAATTTTTTAGTTCTGATAATATCACAAGCACCAAATCATTGCATCATTTCTATGACTAGCATGGGTTCCTAATCGTGAAAAACATTAAGTACTCTCACACTGCTAAATTGTTGTGCCCCATTAAATTGTTCCTTTCAAATCGGTACGCTTTTTGAAGAACATACCTGTGATAGCCAACTTTTCGTTCTTCGTGACATACACCTGCACTTTCGTCTCTTTGAGAAAGTGTGCGATAAAATCCTTTATAAAAAATGTCTTGCATCGTACAGTTCTGAGTGGGATTTAAGTGATCATAGCCAGTTAAGAGCAGTTGGCCCATGCTAATTCTTGGTCATCCTGCCTTTTTTTGGAATCTCGGGCAACCTCAAAGATTTTGCACTTGGCTCTTCCCTTTTTCTTACATTTAATAAAAACCTTCCTTTCACTTGATGGGAATAACGCGCTACACACGGACAAAAACCGGCAACTGAAACGACGGGCACAGGACAAGCACCCCATTGTGCAAATCCCAAATGTTCACCTTACTTTGAACGAACTACAATTTTAGCTCGTGCAAGGGACAGGAAAGAAAATAAAAGAAGCCTTTGAGATATGGGAGGCCGGTGAAGATGAGTGCGCAAGCACACCCTCGATGTTGTTATCAAGTTAGGAGTTTGAACTAATCAAGAAACCAAGCAGCGTGCGACAAAGCCGGTGGCAACGAACTGATTGTTTTGAGCATGTGCATGAAATGTATGTGCCCTCGTACCAAAATAAATTTTAGTTGTTAGGGCGCGCTTGTCCTGTGTCCGTCGTTTCAGATGTCGGTTTTTGTCCGAATGTAGCGTGTTATTCCCATCAAATGTACAGCCAACTAGCCCACATTGCTGCCTCGCTTCTTTTCACTGTTTCATTTAACTAGTTTTCATTGATTGCTATATGGCCTGCCATCCCACTAACAATATCAACATTCAAGCACTCCTGAACAATCGTCTCTGTGCTCGGGAATGGCCTAATTGGCAATGTTAATAGGACTGCATTAATAGTTTTTACTGTCACCCATACCCGTCTCTATTACGAGCTTATATGTGTCAGTATTTCCTTGGTGCTTTTATCCTACCCTGCTTCAAGCGAAACAACACAGATATTTCCATAATGTGATGTGGTCAAAATGCTAGGTGCCTATGTTTACGCATGTGACTATTCTGTGCGTGTGTCATTTTATCCTTATCCTCATCTGAAATGGCCAGCCAGGTATGTTATGGGGCCAGCATTTAGTGTTTATAAAAGGGTGTCTCCTTCTCTACAATAAAGCTAAATTTCACACACAGTTCTGTCGTCACGAATGAGTCAGATTACAGCTGATGTGAGTTTTGTGTGTGAATGTGATTTTCTTACATTGACGTCAGTGAAACGCATGGAAAGGGACAAACCTGTACTCATTATTAATTTATTTATAAAGTTTCTGTTTTCCTTACATTAATAACACGAGTTTTTATAGAAGACCCTGAAGGGGGTATCATTTTGGCACAATATTTTGAAAAAAAGGCCACAAAACAAGAAATTTGTTTGCCTAATACATGCAGACCTTCTGGGACTGTTTAAATTCTCATACACTCTCTGTATGAAGCCGAAATATAGGCATAGCCTAGGCAAAGATCTTCAAGCAGTTAGGTTAACAACTAAATCGTTTTAACATAAGGTATGCCTAAAGGGAACTTTGGCAGTTTGAAAACCAAACTGGCAATGAAATAAGGTTTACTTTGCAGAAGATGTTGCTAATAACAACAACAGCTAGCACGTTCCAAAATTGTATACAAGTGGCGCAGACAATGCTCACTTTTATCTGCTGTTTTGGGAACCAGAATCATTCTTACAATTCCTCATTTTTTTCTGCTCAGAAAAATGTCATAAACATTACTGCAAAGCTATATCAGAGGATACATGAATGTATGCCCTATACACACTTATATGCTTATTTTTTATTTCATTGTATTTTGCAACAACACAGCTTTCACCTTGTAAATATATTTCTACAAATTCTGCTTGAGATAACCACTATGCATGGTCAGTGCATCCTGTTTCCATAAGTATTTGAAGTATTCTTTCCTGGCCTCAACCAGGAGCCGTCCAGATGTAAGCCAGTTTACTAACTCCCACATCATTTTATGTTTACACTGAAGGCAAAAGGCATGTATGGTCTTTTATTAAGTACTAAGCAACCACTTTGTTTTCATTAACATGGGCACTTTCAGAATTTTTCGGAGTTGTACAGACAACATGCCAGCTTGTTTCTGCATGTTTCATCATTGACTGGCTCTGAGCACAACTCTCCAGGCTTGTTTGCACTGCTGCATTCTAGCGTATGCAATCCTCATCTGTTATGAGCTCAGGAATGACTGTTAAAATAAAACTGGTTGCCCGCTATAATTGTGCAAAGAACAAAGCTTTCCAATGCACCGCAGTGATAGGCGGCTTGTCCCTTTTGTCACCACACTGCGGTATTTCAATTTTGACTTTTCTAACGGATTGAATATAATTACAGAGAGAAAGCAGTAGTGTTTCACGGTCACTCTTCTGTGAAATGTACAACTGCGGCAGTTACAACTAGTTTTACATATTCCAAATTTCTGGGAATGTCGATTTTCGCGTGTATTTGGGTTCGTATTCGAGCGCAGTGGACTAAAATGTGGAATATTTAATACATGCACAATTCAGACACACACTTCTGATATCGATGAATAGGTACCCAGCAAACAACGTACCTCCCCAGGTGCGCCCAGAAAGGATGGAATGTCCCAGTCCCAGTAAAACATTTATCGAACATTTCCAGGTCGTAGAGGCAGAGCACAGAAACACAAGCAAAAGGGAAGTGCGCCCACTAATGGCCTAAAAACGCTTTTTGAGGGTGTTAAGCAGAAACAAAAACAAATCATACCATTTTGGTCCCAGAAAGGTAATTGTGAGCACGTTTTTAGGACCAATGCTTTTCAACAAAAAATATAAAATGACTCCTCGCTCCCTTTTCTCTCTCTCGCACGCCAAAAACTACGGGGAGAGAAGGTTTTGCTCTTGCACTCGCCGTTTTGAGAGATCAAAGAGTTTTGTTCGAACAGCCGAAGGAAGCGCATTTCACCCCGCATCTCTCTCGTGGGCCGTCGGCTCCATCCTGCAGGCAGGCAGGCGACGGCGGTCTGCCTTTTCATCGCACTGCCGGGAGTGGCGGTCACCTACGCGCCAGTCTTCTATAGTGTTTCCCAATTCAGCACGGTGCGGCGGTCCCTGCAGGCATCTCCAACTACCAGCAGTCCTCGTTTCACCGCTGTCTAGCAGAGGCGCAGTAATGGCCTCCCATCGCTCGTCCGGCTTCCTCGCTGCGCTCGCCTGGCTTCCTCGCTGGACGGAAGCCATCTTGCGCACACGTATTCGCGCAGCCCTTAGCCGCTCGCGCGCAAGCCCCAGCGCGCGGAAGCTTTGCTCTCATCACTGGGCTGTCGTGAACTTCGTAGCTACGGATTCATGGCAGCTTTCCTGCGCACCACGGCGTGCCCACATAATTCCTTTTGGAACTGATTCAGCAGCGCGGGGCGCATCGCAAGTCTTTTGCGCAGCTTCACGGCCCGACACCATAATGGCGCTCTTACAGGCGTCGTTCGCGGCAGCGGATTTCAAGGCAATGGTCGACTCCTAGTGCGCACTCTGCATCCCTCAGCGCCTCCGACGACTGTGGCGCGTTGTTGGTGGCATCGTGACCGTCCATTGCGGTCATGGGCGGGAGAGATCTTCGGAAGCCCACCAGACTCGTGCTGCGAGTGCCCATGGATTAACCTGCACTACCTACATTGCCATCCTGTAGCAGCGGTATAGTTTGTGTAGTGTTCGCGTCGCTGACATTCAACCCACCCCCACCGGATTACTTGTGCCTTGATCCCCTTGATCTCGCCTCCTACGCCGTATTGTGCCGCACGCGCGGTCTGCTATACCATGGGTGCGGCGCACCAGGGCTTCTACCTCAAGGCGTCCCCCCTTTCCATCCGGCTCCAAGCAGTATTTTCTCCACGCTTAGTCACAGGAAAATAAAACGGGGGTGTAACGAGGATGTAAGACGTATGTTTGATCGTTCGCTGTGCCGTGAGAAGGCGCAGGACAGAAGGCTGCGTTGAATTCATGTTATATTTGCAGCATTTTATTTCATTCCCGGGTTTCCGTTGGCAATGTCGTCAAGGTATGTTGGTTTATGCTCGTTTTTTATTTTCGCCTCATAGAATTAATTTTTTTCCTGTTTTGATAACACGCTCAAGCTTACTCAGAGGCTCATGCGAGAGGCAAAGCCAGAGGCAAGTTTCACCCTGCCGAATATCCGTGACCTGAAACCGCGTATATGTATCGTACGCCCATATCGTCTTTTTTTGGCACCCAGGTTGCCCTCTACATGCGTGTGATTTTGCGTGTGCCTATATGCTTTTGTACCCTTTAGAATGTTTGCTTAAGTTGCATCAACTTTCAGCCTGTATTATGTTTTTATTGCTTTATTTTTTCTGATTTCTCAGAGCTAGAGAAAAATTTGGCCATTATTTTATGCTGGTGCCGTAGTGCTCCGTACATTGTGTTAAATGGTGCATACATATGCGTCTCCTGTTTGTTTTCATTTAAATGCAAAGAGCACATCTAATGAACTGAAATTACATCTGTATTGCGCTGCTATTTCTTTTTATATGGGCGGG
>JARKHS020024897.1:0-20410 GCA_030143305.2 Amblyomma americanum | reverse complement strand
GTTCCTGTCAGCTCACATCAGAGGTTTCAAATCCGCCATGGGCTGCCTTGGATCGTATGCCGCTGCATCTGGTTCAAGCCGGCTTATCAATCTGGCAACCTACCTCGAAGATAACCGAAGCAAACAGCATGGCATATAAACGCGCATCAGGGGCTTCGCCACTTGTCCATGACACCGCGCCAGCGGCGATGCACTCACACCCGTTCGTTTTCCAGGAAGCAGTCACATGGGCCGTTTGCGGTTGGGTCTTGGTTCCTGTCAGCTCATGTTCAGAGGTTTCAATCCCACCATGGCCTGCCTTGGATCATCTGCCTCTGCATCTGGTTCAAGCCGGCTCATCAATCTGGCAACCTACCTCGAAGATAACCGAAGCAAACAGCATGGCATATAAACGCGCAACAGGGGCTCCGCCATTTGGGCATGACTCCGCGTCAGCGACGATGCGCTCGCACCCGTTCGTTTTCCAGGCACCCGTCACATGGGCCGTTGGCGGTGGGTGTCCTGGTTAATGTCAGCTCACAACAGAGGTTTCAATCCCACCATGGCCTGCATTGGATCGTATGCCGCTGCATCTTGTTCAAGCCGGCTCATCTATCTGGCAACCTACCTCGAAGATAACCGAAGCAAACAGCATGGCATATAAACGCGCATCAAAGGCTTCGCCATTTGGGCATGACACCGCGCCACCGACGATGCACTCACACCCGTTCGTTTTCAAGAATGCAGTGACATGAGCCGTTTGCGGTGGGTGTCCTGGTTCCTGTCAGCTCACTACAGAGGTTTCAATCCCGCCATTGCCTGCATCGGATCGTATGCCGCTGCATCTGGTTCAAGCCGACTCATCAATCTGGAAACCTACCTCGAAGATGACCGAAGCAAACTGCATGGCATATTAACGCGCATCAGGCGCTTCGCAATATGGGCATGACACCGCGCCAGCGACGATGCACTCACACCCGTTCGTTTTCCAGGCTGCAGTCACATGGGCTGTTTGCGGTGGATGTCCTGTTTCCTGTCAGCTCACAACAGAGGTTTCAATCCCGCCATGGCCTGCATTGGATCGTATGCCGCTGCATCTGGTTCAAGCCGGCTCATCAATCTGGCAACCTACCTCGAAGATGACCGAAGCAACAGCATGCCATATTAACGCGCATTAGGCGCTTCGCATTATGGGCATGACACCGCGCCAGCGACGATGCACTCACACCCGTTCGTTTTCCAGGCTGCAGTCACATGGGCTGTTTGCGGTGGATGTCCTGTTTCCTGTCAGCTCACAACAGAGGTTTCAATCCCGCCATGGCCTGCATTGGATCGTATGCCGCTGCATCTGGTTCAAGCCGGCTCATCAATCTCGCAACCTACCTCGAAGATGACCGAAGCAAACAGCATGACATATTAACGCGCATTAGGCGCTTCGCATTATGGGCATGACACCGCGCCAGCGACGATGCACTCACACCCGTTCGTTTTCCAGGCTGCAGTCACATGGGCCGTTTGCGGTGGATGTCCTGGTTCCTGTCAGCTCACAACAGAGGTTTCAATCCCGCCATGGCCTGCATTGGATCGTATGCCGCTGCAACTGGTTCAAGCCAGCTCATCAATCTGGCAACCTACCTCGAAGATAACCGAAGCAAACACAATGGCATATAAACGCGCATCAGGGACTTCGCCATTTGGGCATGACACCGCGCCACCGACGATGCACTCACACCCATTCGTTTTCCAGAATGCAGTCACATGAGCCGTTTGCGGTGGGTGTCCTGGTTCCTGTCAGCTCACAACAGAGGTTTCAATCCCGCCATGGCCTGCCTTGGATCGTATGGCGCTGCAACTGGTTCAAGCCGGTCATCACTCTGGAAACCTACCTCGAAGATGACCGAACCAAACAGAATGGCATATAAACGCGCATAAGGGGCTTCTGCACTTGGCCATGACGCCGCGCCAGCGGCGATGCACTCACACCCGTTCGTTTTCCAGGAAGCAGTCACATGGGCCGTTTGCGGTGGGGTCTTGGTTCCTGTCAGCTCACATCAGAGGTTTCAATCCCGCCATGGCCTGCATTGGATTGTATGCCGCTGCATCTGGTTCAAGCCGGCTCAACAATCTGGCAACCTACCTCGAAGATGACCGAAGCAAAGTGCATGGCATATTAACGCGCATTAGGCGCTTCGCATTATGGGCATGACACCACGCCAGCGACGATGCGCTCACACCCGTTCGTTTCCAGGCTGCAGTCACATGGGCCGTTTGCGGTGGGTGTCTTGATTCCTGTCAGCTCAAATCAGAGGTTTCAATCCCGCCATGGCCTGCCTTGGACCCTCTGCCGCTGCAACTGGTTCAATCCGGCTCATCACTCTGGAAACGTACCTCGAAGATGACCGAAGCAAACAGCATGGCATATAAACGCGCATCAGGGGCTTCGCTATAAGGGCATGACACCGCGCCAGCAACGATGCGCTCATACCCGTTCGTTTTTCAGGCAGCAGACACATGGGCCGTTTGCGGTGGGTGTCTTCGTTCCTGTCAGCTCACATCAGAGGTTTCAAATCCGCCATGGGCTGCCTTGGATCGTATGCCGCTGCATCTGGTTCAAGCCGGCTTATCAATCTGGCAACCTACCTCGAAGATAACCGAAGCAAACAGCATGGCATATAAACGCGCATCAGGGGCTTCGCCACTTGGCCATGACACCGCGCCAGCGGCGATGCACTCACACCCGTTCGTTTTCCAGGAAGCAGTCACATGGGCCGTTTGCGGTGGGGTCTTGGTTCCTGTCTGCTCATGTTCAGAGGTTTCAATCCCACCATGGCCTGCCTTGGATCATCTGCCTCTGCATCTGGTTCAAGCCGGCTCATCAATCTGGCAACCTACCTCGAAGATAACCGAAGCAAACAGTATGGCATATAAACGCGCATCAGGGGCTCCGCCATTTGGGCATGACACCGCTGCAGCGACGATGCGCTCACACCCGTTCTTTTGCAGGCTGCAGTCACATGGGCCGTTTGCGGTCGGTGTCTTGATTTCTGTCAGCTCACATGAGAGGTTTCAATCCCGCCTTTGCCTGCATTGGATCGTATGCCGCTGCATCTGGTTCAAGCCGGCACATCAATCTGGCAACCTACCTCGAAGATGACCGAAGCAAACAGCATGGCATATAAAAGCGCATCAGGGGCTTCTCTATATGGGCATGACACCGCGCCAGCGACGATGCGCTCATACCCGTTCGTTTTTCAGGCACCAGTCACATGGGCCGTTTGCTGTGGGTGTCTTTGTTCCTGTCAGCTCACATCAGAGGATTCAAATCCGCCATGGGCTGCCTTGGATCGTATGCCGCTGCATCTGGTTCAAGCCGGCTTATCAATCTGGCAACCTAACTCGAAGATGACCGAAGCAAACAGCATGGCATATTAACGCGCATCAGGCGCTTCGCATTATTGGCATGACAACGCGCCAGCGACGATGCACTCACACCCGTTCGTTTTCCAGGCTGCAGTCACATGGGCCGTTTGCGGTGGATTTCCTGGTTGCTGTCAGCTCACAACAGAGGTTTCAATCCCACCATGGCCTGCCTTGGATCGTATGCCGCTGCAACTGGTTTAAGCCGGTCATCACTCTGGAAACCTACCTCGAAGATGACAGAAGCAAACAGCATAGCATATAAACGCGCATCAGGGGCTTTGCCACTTGGCCATGACACCGCGCCAGGGGCGATGCACTCACACCCGTTCGTTTTCCAGGCTGCAGTCACATGGGCCGTTTGCGGTGGATTTCCTGGTTCCTGTCAGCACACAACAGAGGTCTCAATTTCACCATGGCCTGCCTTGGATCATCTGCCTCTGCATCTGGTTCAAGCCGGGTCATCAATCTGGCAACCTACCTCGAAGATAACCGAAGCAAACAGCATGGCATATAAACGCGCAACAGGGGCTCCGCCATTTGGGCATGACTCCGCTTCAGCGACGATGCGCTCGCACCCGTTCGTTTTCCAGGCACCAGTCACATGGGCCGTTTGCGGGTGGGTGTCCTGGTTAATGTCAGCTCACAACAGAGGTTTCAATCCCACCATGGCCTGCATTGGATTGTATGCCGCTGCATCTTGTTCAAGCCGGCTCATCAATCTGGCAACCTACCTCGAAGGTAACCGAAGCAAACAGCATGGCATATAACGGCGCATCAGGGGCTTCGCCATTTGGGCATGACACCGCGCCAGCGACGATGCGCTCACACCCGTTCGTTTTCCAGGCTTAAATCACATGGGCCATTTGCGGTGGGTGTCTTCGTTCCTGTCAGCTCACATCAGAGGTTTCAAATCCGCCATGGGCTGCCTTGGATCGTATGCCGCTGCATCTGGTTCAAGCCGGCTTATCAATCTGGCAACCTACCTCGAAGATAACCGAAGCAAACAGCATGGCATATAAACGCGCATCAGGGGCTTCGCCACTTGTCCATGACACCGCGCCAGCGGCGATGCACTCACACCCGTTCGTTTTCCAGGAAGCAGTCACATGGGCCGTTTGCGGTTGGGTCTTGGTTCCTGTCAGCTCATGTTCAGAGGTTTCAATCCCACCATGGCCTGCCTTGGATCATCTGCCTCTGCATCTGGTTCAAGCCGGCTCATCAATCTGGCAACCTACCCCGAAGATAACCGAAGCAAACAGCATGGCATATAAACGCGCAACAGGGGCTCCGCCATTTGGGCATGACTCCGCGTCAGCGACGATGCGCTCGCACCCGTTCGTTTTCCAGGCACCCGTCACATGGGCCGTTGGCGGTGGGTGTCCTGGTTAATGTCAGCTCACAACAGAGGTTTCAATCCCACCATGGCCTGCATTGGATCGTATGCCGCTGCATCTTGTTCAAGCCGGCTCATCTATCTGGCAACCTACCTCGAAGATAACCGAAGCAAACAGCATGGCATATAAACGCGCATCAAAGGCTTCGCCATTTGGGCATGACACCGCGCCACCGACGATGCACTCACACCCGTTCGTTTTCAAGAATGCAGTCACATGAGCCGTTTGCGGTGGGTGTCCTGGTTCCTGTCAGCTCACTACAGAGGTTTCAATCCCGCCATGGCCTGCATCGGATCGTATGCCGCTGCATCTGGTTCAAGCCGACTCATCAATCTGGAAACCTACCTCGAAGATGACCGAAGCAAACTGCATGGCATATTAACGCGCATCAGGCGCTTCGCAATATGGGCATGACACCGCGCCAGCGACGATGCACTCACACCCGTTCGTTTTCCAGGCTGCAGTCACATGGGCTGTTTGCGGTGGATGTCCTGTTTCCTGTCAGCTCACAACAGAGGTTTCAATCCCGCCATGGCCTGCATTGGATCGTATGCCGCTGCATCTGGTTCAAGCCGGCTCATCAATCTGGCAACCTACCTCGAAGATGACCGAAGCAACAGCATGCCATATTAACGCGCATTAGGCGCTTCGCATTATGGGCATGACACCGCGCCAGCGACGATGCACTCACACCCGTTCGTTTTCCAGGCTGCAGTCACATGGGCTGTTTGCGGTGGATGTCCTGTTTCCTGTCAGCTCACAACAGAGGTTTCAATCCCGCCATGGCCTGCATTGGATCGTATGCCGCTGCATCTGGTTCAAGCCGGCTCATCAATCTCGCAACCTACCTCGAAGATGACCGAAGCAAACAGCATGACATATTAACGCGCATTAGGCGCTTCGCATTATGGGCATGACACCGCGCCAGCGACGATGCACTCACACCCTTTCGTTTTCCAGGCTGCAGTCACATGGGCCGTTTGCGGTGGATGTCCTGGTTCCTGTCAGCTCACAACAGAGGTTTCAATCCCGCCATGGCCTGCATTGGATCGTATGCCGCTGCAACTGGTTCAAGCCAGCTCATCAATCTGGCAACCTACCTCGAAGATAACCGAAGCAAACACAATGGCATATAAACGCGCATCAGGGACTTCGCCATTTGGGCATGACACCGCGCCACCGACGATGCACTCACACCCATTCGTTTTCCAGAATGCAGTCACATGAGCCGTTTGCGGTGGGTGTCCTGGTTCCTGTCAGCTCACAACAGAGGTTTCAATCCCGCCATGGCCTGCCTTGGATCGTATGGCGCTCAAACTGGTTCAAGCCGGTCATCACTCTGGAAACCTACCTCGAAGATGACCGAACCAAACAGAATGGCATATAAACGCGCATAAGGGGCATCTGCACTTGGCCATGACGCCGCGCCAGCGGCGATGCACTCACACCCGTTCGTTTTCCAGGAAGCAGTCACATGGGCCGTTTGCGGTGGGGTCTTGGTTCCTGTCAGCTCACATCAGAGGTTTCAATCCCGCCATGGCCTGCATTGGATTGTATGCCGCTGCATCTGGTTCAAGCCGGCTCAACAATCTGGCAACCTACCTCGAAGATGACCGAAGCAAAGTGCATGGCATATTAACGCGCATTAGGCGCTTCGCATTATGGGCATGACACCACGCCAGCGACGATGCGCTCACACCCGTTCGTTTCCAGGCTGCAGTCACATGGGCCGTTTGCGGTGGGTGTCTTGATTCCTGTCAGCTCAAATCAGAGGTTTCAATCCCGCCATGGCCTGCCTTGGACCCTCTGCCGCTGCAACTGGTTCAATCCGGCTCATCACTCTGGAAACGTACCTCGAAGACGACCGAAGCAAACAGCATGGCATATAAACGCGCATCTGGGGCTTCGCTATAAGGGCATGACACCGCGCCAGCGACGATGCGCTCATACCCGTTCGTTTTTCAGGCAGCAGACACATGGGCCGTTTGCGGTGGGTGTCTTCGTTCCTGTCAGCTCACATCAGAGGTTTCAAATCCGCCATGGGCTGCCTTGGATCGTATGCCGCTGCATCTGGTTCAAGCCGGCTTTTCAATCTGGCAACCTACCTCGAAGATAACCGAAGCAAACAGCATGGCATATAAACGCGCATCAGGGGCTTCGCCACTTGGCCATGACACCGCGCCAGCGGCGATGCACTCACACCCGTTCGTTTTCCAGGAAGCAGTCACATGGGCCGTTTGCGGTGGGGTCTTGGTTCCTGTCTGCTCATGTTCAGAGGTTTCAATCCCACCATGGCCTGCCTTGGATCATCTGCCTCTGCATCTGGTTCAAGCCGGCTCATCAATCTGGCAACCTACCTCGAAGATAACCGAAGCAAACAGCATGGCATATAAACGCGCATCAGGGGCTCCGCCATTTGGGCATGACACCGCTGCAGCGACGATGCGCTCACACCCGTTCTTTTGCAGGCTGCAGTCACATGGGCCGTTTGCGGTCGGTGTCTTGATTCCTGTCAGCTCACATGAGAGGTTTTAAGTCCGCCATTGCCTGCTTTAGATCATCTGAGGCTGCATCTGGTTCAAGCCAGCTCATCAATCTGGCAACCTACCTCGAAGATGACCGAAGCAAACAGCATGGCATATTAACGCGCATTAGGCGCTTCGCATTATGGGCATGACACCGCGCCAGCGACGATGCACTCACACCCGTTCGTTTCCAGGCTGCAGTCACATGGGCCGTTTGCGGTGGGTGTCTTGATTCCTGTCAGCTCACATCAGAGGTTTCAATCCCGCCATGGCCTGCCTTGGATCCTCTGCCGCTGCAACTGGTTCAAGCCGGCTCATCACTCTGGAAACCTACCTCGAAGATGACCGAAGCAAACAGCATGGCATATAAACGCGCATCAGGGGCTTCGCTATATGGGCATGACACCGCGCCAGCGACGATGTGCTCATACCCGTTCGTTCTTCAGGCAGCAGTCACATGGGCCGTTTGCGGTGGGTGTCTTCGTTCCTGTCAGCTCACATCAGAGGTTTCAAATCAACCATGGCCTGCCTTGGATCATCTGCCTCTGCATCTGGTTCAAGCCGGCTCATCAATCTGGCAACCTACCTTGAAGATAACCGAAGCAAACAGCATGGCATATAAACGCGCAACAGGGGCTCCGCCATTTGGGCATGACACCGCTGCAGCGACGATGCGCTCACACCCGTTCTTTTGCAGGCTGCAGTCACATGGGCCGTTTGCGGTCGGTGTCTTGATTCTTGTCAGCTAACATGAGAGGTTTTAAGTCCGCCATTGCCTGCTTTAGATCATCTGAGGCTGCATCTGGTTCAAGCCAGCTCATCAATCTGGCAACCTACCTCGAAGATGACCGAAGCAAACAGCATGGCATATTAACGCGCATTAGGCGCTTCGCATTATGGGCATGACACCGCGCCAGCGACGATGCACTCACACCCGTTCGTTTCCAGGCTGCAGTCACATGGGCCGTTTGCGGTGGGTGTCTTGATTCCTGTCAGCTCACATCAGAGGTTTCAATCCCGCCATGGCCTGCCTTGGATCCTCTGCCGCTGCAACTGGTTCAAGCCGGCTCATCACTCTGGAAACCTACCTCGAAGATGACCGAAGCAAACAGCATGGCATATAAACGCGCATCAGGGGCTTCGCTATATGGGCATGACACCGCGCCAGCGACGATGTGCTCATACCCGTTCGTTCTTCAGGCAGCAGTCACATGGGCCGTTTGCGGTGGGTGTCTTCGTTCCTGTCAGCTCACATCAGAGGTTTCAAATCAACCATGGCCTGCCTTGGATCATCTGCCTCTGCATCTGGTTCAAGCCGGCTCATCAATCTGGCAACCTACCTTGAAGATAACCGAAGCAAACAGCATGGCATATAAACGCGCAACAGGGGCTCCGCCATTTGGGCATGACTCCGCGTCAGCGACGATGCGCTCGCACCCGTTCGTTTTCCAGGCACCAGTCACATGGGCCGTTTGCGGGTGGGTTTCCTGGTTAATGTCGGCTCACAACAGAGGTTTCAATCTCACCGTGGCCTGCATTAGATCGTATGCCGCTGCATCTTGTTCGAGCCGGCTCATCTATCTGGCAACCTACCACGAAGATAACCGAAGCAAACAGCATGGCATATAACGGCGCATCAGGGGCTTCGCCATTTGGGCATGACACCGCACCAGCGACGATGCGCTCGCACCCGTTCGTTTTCCAGGCTGCAGTCACATGGGCCATTTGCGGTGGGTGTCCTGGTTCCTGTCAGCTCACAAAAGAGGTTTCAATCCCGCCATGACCTGCTTTGGATCGAA
This sequence comes from Amblyomma americanum, assembly GCA_030143305.2. Classification (NCBI taxonomy): domain Eukaryota; kingdom Metazoa; phylum Arthropoda; class Arachnida; order Ixodida; family Ixodidae; genus Amblyomma; species Amblyomma americanum. The sequence continues at coordinate 11,293 of JARKHS020024897.1, read as the reverse complement.
TGCCGCTGAAACTGGTTCAAGCCAGCTCATAAATCTGCAACCTACCTCGAAGATAACCGAAGCAAACAGCTCGGCATATCAACGCGCATAAGGGGCTTCGCCATTTGGGCATGACACCGCGCCACCGACGATGCACTCACACCCGTTCGTTTTCTAAAATTCAGTCACATGAGCCGTTTGCGGTGGGTGTCCTGGTTCCTGTCAGCTCACTACTGAGGTTTCAATCTCGCCATGGCCTGCATCGGATCGTAAGCCGCTGCATCTGGTTCAAGCCGGCTCATCAATCTGGCAACCTACCTCGAAGATGACCGAAGCAAACAGCATGGCATATTAACGCGCATTAGGCGCTTCGCATTATGGGCATGACACCGCGCCAGCAAGGATGCACTCACAGCCGTTCGTTTTCCAGGCTGCAGTCACATGGGCAGTTTGCGGTGGATGTCCTGGTTCCTGTCAGCTCACAACAGAGGTTTCAATCCCGCCATGACCTGCATTGGATCGAATGCCGCTGCAACTGGTTCAAGTCAGCTCAGCAATCTGGCAACCTACCTCGAAGATAACCGAAGCAAACAGCATGGCATATAAACGCGCATAAGGGGCTTCGCCATTTGGGCATGACACCGCGCCACCGACGATGCACTCACACCCGTTCGTTTTCTAGAATGCAGTCACATGAGCCATTTGCGGTGGGTGCCCTGGTTCCTGTCAGCTCACAACAGAGGTTTCAATCCCGCCATGGCCTGCATTGGATCGTATGCTGCTGCATCTGGTTCAAGCCGGCTCATCAATCTGGCAACCTACCTCGAAGATGACCGAAGCAAACAGCATGACATATTAACGCGCATTAGGCGCTTCGCTTTATGGGCATGACACCGCGCCAGCGACGATGTACTCACACCCGTTCGTTTTCCAGGCTGCAGTCACATGGGCAGTTTGCGGTGGATGTCCTGGTTCCTGTCAGATCACAACAGAGGTTTCAATCCCGCCATGGCCTGCATTGGATCCTCTGCCGCTGCAACTGGTTCAAGCCGGCTCATCACTCTGGAAAACTACCTCGAAGATGACCGAAGCAAACAGCATGGCATATAAACGCGCATAAGGGGCTTCGCCACTTGGCCATGACGCCGCGCCAGCGGCGATGCACTCACACCCGTTCGTTTTCCAGGAAACAGTCATATGGGCCGTTTGCGGTGGGGTCTTGGTTCCTGTCAGCTCACATCAGAGGTTTCAATCCCGCCATGGCCTGCATTGGATTGTATGCCGCTGCATCTGGTTCAAGCCGGCTCATCAATCTGGCAACCTACCTCGAAGATGACCGAAGCAAAGTGCACGGCATATTAACGCACATCAGGCGCTTCGCATTATGGGCATGACACCACGCCAGCGACGATGCGCTCACACCCGTTCGTTTCCAGGCTGCAGTCACATGGGCCGATTGCGGTGGGTGTCTTGATTCCTGTCAGCTCAAATCAGAGGTTTCAATCCCGCCATGGCCTGCCTTGGATCCCCTGCCACTGCAACTGGTTCAAGCCGGCTCCTCACTCTGGAAACCTACCTCGAAGATGACCGAAGAAAACAGCATGGCATATAAACGCTCATCAGGGGCTTCGCTATATGGGCATGACACCGCGCCAGCGACGATGCGCTCATACCCGTTCGTTTTTCAGGCAGCAGTCACATGGGCCGTTTGCGGTGGGTGTCTTCGTTCCTGTCAGCTCACATCAGAGGTTTCAAATCCGCCATGGCCTGCCTTGGATCATCTGCCTCTGCATCTGGTTCAAGCCGGCTCATCAATCTGGTAACCTACCTTGAAGATAACCGAAGCAAACAGCATGGCATATAAACGTGCAACAGGGGCTCCGCCATTTGGGCATGACTCCGCGTCAGCGACGATGCGCTTGCACCCGTTCGTTTTCCAGGCACCAGTCACATGGGCCGTTTGCGGGTGGGTTTTCTGGTTAATGTCAGCTCACAACAGAGGTTTCAATCCCACCATGGCCTGCATTAGATCGTATGCCGCTGCATCTTGTTCGAGCCGGCTCATCAATCTGGCAACCTACCTTGAAGATAACCGAAGCAAACAGCATGGCATATAAACGCGCAACAGGGGCTCCGCCATTTGGGCATGACTCCGCGTCAGCGACGATGCGCTCGCACCCGTTCGTTTTCCAGGCACCAGTCACATGGGCCGTTTGCGGGTGGGTTTCCTGGTTAATGTCGGCTCACAACAGAGGTTTCAATCCCACCGTGGCCTGCATTAGATAGTATGCCGCTGCATCTTGTTCGAGCCGGCTCATCTATCTGGCAACCTACCTCGAAGATAACCGAAGCAAACAGCATGGCATATAACGGCGCATCAGGGGCTTCGCCATTTGGGCATGACACCGCACCAGCGACGATGCGCTCGCACCCGTTCGTTTTCCAGGCTGCAGTCACATGGGCCATTTGCGGTGGGTGTCCTGGTTCCTGTCAGCTCACAAAAGAGGTTTCAATCCCGCCATGACCTGCTTTGGATCGAATGCCGCTGAAACTGGTACAAGCCAGCTCATAAATCTGCAACCTACCTCGAAGATAACCGAAGCAAACAGCATGGCATATCAACGCGCATAAGGGGCTTCGCCATTTGGGCATGACACCGCGCCACCGACGATGCACTCACACCCGTTCGTTTTCTAGAATGCAGTCACATGAGCCGTTTGCGGTGGGTGTCCTGGTTCCTGTCAGCTCACTACTGAGGTTTCAATCTCGCCATGGCCTGCATCGGATCGTAAGCCGCTGCATCTGGTTCAAGCCGGCTCATCAATCTGGCAACCTACCTCGAAGATGACCGAAGCAAACAGCATGGCATATTAACGCGCATTAGGCGCTTCGCATTATGGGCATGACACCGCGCCAGCAAGGATGCACTCACAGCCGTTCGTTTTCCAGGCTGCAGTCACATGGGCAGTTTGCGGTGGATGTCCTGGTTCCTGTCAGCTCACAACAGAGGTTTCAATCCCGCCATGACCTGCATTGGATCGAATGCCGCTGCAACTGGTTCAAGTCAGCTCAGCAATCTGGCAACCTACCTCGAAGATAACCGAAGCAAACAGCATGGCATATAAACGCGCATAAGGGGCTTCGCCATTTGGGCATGACACCGCGCCACCGACGATGCACTCACACCCGTTCGTTTTCTAGAATGCAGTCACATGAGCCATTTGCGGTGGGTGTCCTGGTTCCTGTCAGCTCACAACAGAGGTTTCAATCCCGCCATGGCCTGCATTGGATCGTATGCCGCTGCATCTGGTTCAAGCCGGCTCATCAATCTGGCAACCTACCTCGAAGATGACCGAAGCAAACAGCATGACATATTAACGCGCATTAGGCGCTTCGCTTTATGGGCATGACACCGCGCCAGCGACGATGTACTCACATCCGTTCGTTTTCCAGGCTGCAGTCACATGGGCAGTTTGCGGTGGATGTCCTGGTTCCTGTCAGATCAGAACAGAGGTTTCAATCCCGCCATGGCCTGCATTGGATCCTCTGCCGCTGCAACTGGTTCAAGCCGGCTCATCACTCTGGAAAACTACCTCGAAGATGACCGAAGCAAACCGCATGGCATATAAACGCGCATAAGGGGCTTCGCCACTTGGCCATGACGCCGCGCCAGCGGCGATGCACTCACACCCGTTCGTTTTCCAGGAAACAGTCATATGGGCCGTTTGCGGTGGGGTCTTGGTTCCTGTCAGCTCACATCAGAGGTTTCAATCCCGCCATGGCCTGCATTGGATTGTATGCCGCTGCATCTGGTTCAAGCCGGCTCATCAATCTGGCAACCTACCTCGAAGATGACCGAAGCAAACAGCATGACATATTAACGCGCATTAGGCGCTTCGCTTTATGGGCATGACACCGCGCCAGAGACGATGTACTCACACCCGTTCGTTTTCCAGGCTGCAGTCACATGGGCAGTTTGCGGTGGATGTCCTGGTTAATGTCAGCTCACAACAGAGGTTTCAATCCCGCCATGGCCTGCATTGGATCGTATGCCGCTGCATCTGGTTCAAGCCGGCTCATCAATCTGGCAACCTACCTCGAAGATGACCGAAGCAAACAGCATGGCATATTAACGCGCATTAGGCGCTTCGCATTATGGGCATGACACCGCGCCAGCGACGATGCACTCACACCCGTTCGTTTTCCAGGCTGCAGTCACATGGGCCGTTTGCGGTGGATGTCCTGTTTCCTGTCAGCTCACAACAGAGGTTTCAATCCCGCCATGGCCCGCATTGGATCGTATGCCGCTGCATCTGGTTCAAGCCGGCTCATCAATCTGGCAACCTACCTCGAAGATGACCGAAGCAAACAGCATGCCATATTAACGCGCATTAGGCGCTTCGCATTATGGGCATGACACCGCGCCAGCGACGATGCACTCACACCCGTTCGTTTTCCAGGCTGCAGTCACATGGGCCGTTTGCGGTGGATGTCCTGGTTCCTGTCAGCTCACAACAGAGGTTTCAATCCCGCCATGGCCTGCATTGGATTGTATGCCGCTGCATCTGGTTCAAGCCGGCTCATCAATCTGGCAACCTACCTCGAAGATGACCGAAGCAAACTGCATGGCATATTAACGCGCATCAGGCGCTTCGCATTATGGGCATGACACCGCGCCAGCGACGATGCGCTCACACCCGTTCGTTTCCAGGCTGAAGTCACATTTCATTTCATTTCATTTTATTACTCTCTAGGCCGGTCAGGCGTTACAGAGAGGAGTAGGCAAAAAAAATACAAAGAAACAAACAAATAAACCGCTTACAATTCTTAAGCATTAACAGTATCCTTGAATTTCTGAGTATCATTGATGACGACGACGGTGGAGGGCAGGTGATTCCAGTCCGAGGCTGTTCTGGGGACGAAGGAATTTAGATATTGAAGGAATTTAGATATTGGACATTCCTGCACTGTGGAATGTGCACCTTTAGTTGATGATCTCTGCGGGACAATATGTGCACCGGAGGATTAAACAAGGACTGGTTTAAGGTTTCATTGCCGTAATATATTTTATGAAATGTGCAGAGGCGCGAAATGCGGCGTCGTATGGCAAGATCCGGAAGATTAAGCGTTCTTTTCATTTCTGAAACACTTTCATGGCGGGAGTAATTTGACATTATGAACCTTGCAGAGCGATTTTGGATGGATTCAAGCAGCCCAATGAGACAGTTAGTGTATGGGTCCCACCCTGGAGCAGCGTATTCAATTTTTGAACGTGACGAGTGTTTTGTAGAGCAGTAGTTTCACAGGGATAGGGGCAAGGGAAAAGTTACGACGGATGAAGCCAAGCATGCGGTTGGCCTCGTTAGTAATTTATTCAATGTGAGCCTTCCAGGACAGATCATCTGTTATTTGAACTCCAAGGTACTTATACTTGGTAACTTGGGTCAGTGGGGTGTCGTCGAGAGAGTATGAGCACGGAATGTTGTGATTAGTCGTGCGCGTAATTCTCATTAATTTACATTTGTTAACGTTTAGTTTCATAAGCCAGGTATTACACCAAGTTCCAATTATATTCAGATCATTTTGAAGAGCACATGCATCAGCTTGGTTTGTAACTTCTCTGTATAAAACACAGTCATCAGCGAAAAGTCTTATTTTGGAAGTAACTGAGGAAGGAAGATCATTAATATAGATAAGGAAAAGAAGAGGTCCTAGAACTGATTCTTGCGGAACGCCAGAGGTTGCGGGGGAAATGGGGGAGTCATGATCGTTAGCATTTACACACTGACTTCGATTACTTAAAAAACACTCAATCCACTTTAAAATACCATTATCAATATTTAATTTACTTAACTTATAAAGTAACAGTTGATGTGACACGGTGTCAAAAGCCTTTGCAAAGTCGATATATATACAATCAATGAGGGAAGAGTGGTTCAGAGCGAAAATCAAGTCATTAGTGAATGCAATTAATTGAGTTTCACATGAATGATGCTTATGAAAACCATGCTGTGAATCTGTAAAAAACGAATTACCTTCCAGATAGTCAACAAGGTGTGAATAGATAATATGTTCAAGGAGTTTGCATGGAATAGATGTTAAGGAAATAGGCCTGTAGTTATTAGGATTATGAACGTCACCAGACTTGTGGACTGGAACCACCTTGGCGATCCTCCAGTCGTCAGGCAGTGATGTGCTGCGGATGGACTGCGTAAAAATTTTGGAACACATCATGGATGAATATAAACATATACTTTTCAAGAACTTATAACTAATATCGTCGACCCCTGCAGCTGAATCAAGCTTTCCTTTCTGAATAAGCCTGGCAACACCTTCATCATTGATAGTTATAGGCTCCATCTGAACAGATTCTGAAACCGCAATATCTGGTAAGGTGGACACAACGGAATTACTAAAGGATGAAAAAAATGTATTGTTCAAAGCAATGCAGCACTTGTGAGGGGGAACCGGGATATTATTTATGGAGCGAAGTCGGACCTCTTTTGTTTTGCGCATATTAACGACGTTCCAAAATTTTGGAGGGTTGGAAACGAGCAAATGAGGCAGTGTGTCATGATAAAAGACATGCTTAGCGCTCTGCAGCGCCTGCTTGTACTGTGACGCGACAGCACGATATAGGTGCCACTTATCAGTAGTTATTGATTTTTTCAGCTGCCGGAAAATGCGCTTTTTTTATTTAGGAGGCGCTTTAGCGATACGCTGAACCAAGGTGCTTGTTTGGAGCAGGAAACGTGACGAATGGGAATATATTCATTTATGAGATCGTTCACCTTCGTTTTAAATATGTGCCAGTTTTCTTGAGTGGAACGACTCCAGAACTGCGGGAAGAAGGTGTCGGAAAAGCGCTCGAGATCTGCATTAATAGCTTGGAAGTCCGCCTTGTTGTAGTTCCTAAGTAGCTTGTATCTTTTTGGAGAACGAGCCGAGCGTGAAGGCATAGTTAGGTGGATTGCACTATGGTCACTTAAGCCCGGAAGAAAGCTGATTGAAGATATAGTTTCAGGAGAAGTGGTTAGCACAAGATCAAGTATGTTGGCAGATGTCTGAGTAACACGGGTTGGTTCTTTAACGATTTGATCAAGGTTGAACGTGGAACACAATTCAATGAATGCAGAACATTCTGAGAAAGGACGTAAGAGATGAAAAAAGGGGCTGTTCCATGAAATTGCGGGAAGGTTGAAATCACCAAAAATATAAAGAGGAGACCTCGGAAACTTAGAAAGGACCGAGTTAATGGCGTCATGTAGGTCCATAATTAAATAGTTTTAGGCGCAAAAAAGGACAAGACACATAGGGTAGGAGACAGGACGAAGGTCATCGCAGAAGCAAGGCTGTGAGCTAGGTGGTCGATAGCATACACAGAATAAACCGTCTTTGTGGTTCAAACGTAAGCAAGTGCAGAGAAATTCCAGTGAAGAATTCACGGGAACGCTATAGGAAGCAATTTCATCTGATACGGCAATCAAAACACCACCACCAACACGCTCGCAGCGATCAAATCTATAAATGTTATAATTTTTTTCACAAGTGAACAGTTCCCGAGAACCAACTTTTTCAGACAGCCACGTTTCGGTCAGGACAATCACATCGGCAAAACACGTGTTTGCTAGAGCTGACAATGAGTCTCGTTTATTTAAAATGCTGCGAATGTTAGTGAAAAGAATCGAGTAATCTGGATTCGGCAATGCCTGAACGGCTGCGTTTTCCTATGGCGAACCTGAGGTAGAAGTTGATGCAGGCGTACCTGATGCAAGCGGAGGAGATGCAGGCGGGGCTGTTGCGTCATTTTCAGTGGCACTCACGCTAGGCGCTTCAACATAGCATACGGCATCCGTGTCGGCAGAATATACGTAGCGCTTTTTGTTTACGTACAGCCTGTTGTAACGCAGGTTGTATTTATGGCCACTTGCTTTACCATAGTCCATGAGCTTTTTCCGCGAAAGCCTAGTTGCTCTGCAAAAGTCCTCCTGCATAGACACGCCTGAATTCTTCAGTTTTGTTCTCTGAGCCCAAATGCTATCTTTAACTTTGAACGACGCGAAATTCACGACGATCGGTCGGCATTTCTTTTGAACGAAAGCTCCAAGGCGATGTGCCCTTGCAATGCCTTCATCGGTTAGTTCCAGGGAAAATGAGCTCAGAAGGCGTCTCCGTATCTTCCGCTCAGATTCCTCCCATGTTTCATCTGCTGCATCATCGACACCATAAAATATAAGATTATCTCTTCGAGACTGATCTTCAAATTCATCAAGGCGTGTCCGCAGAAGATAGCTTTCATCAAGAACCGCTTTAGTTACGAAGTGTTTCACGTCAGCCCCATCCAGAAGAGCTGTAGAATCGCTTGCCTTTGCTTCGAGAGCTGCCAGTCGATGTAATGCGTCTGACACCGTGTCTTCAAGCTGCTTTTGACTAGCCTCTAGCTGTTTTTGACCGGCCTCTAGCTGTTTTTGACTGGCCTTTACCTCGCTCAAAGATGCCATTACTTCCCCAAGGCGCGATTCCATAGATTTTTTGAGGTCATTAATTGCGACTAACATATCCTCATTACCCAGGCCTTGCTTGTTAGGACCAGGGTTCCATTCTACATCACCTGACAACAAACGCAACTTCACAACCTGAATACAATCGGCAACGGAGCATACCAAAGTGTGTGGGCATAGGACAAGCAGAAAACAGCGATTACTGGTACGCTTAGAATATAGTGAAAGTGGGCAACTAACCTGCGTAAGCAAGTAGAAGGGCTTTAGCACCATCATCGCTGCTGTCCCACGCCCACTGACGAGCGGATGCATCGGTTGACTATTTATACACGGCACGCTGGTTGATGACGGTGGCGGTGCGTCTTGCATGTCGCAGCGCGGTGGCAGCGCGCTTTCATGGTCCAACGGCGCGAAGTTCAAAGTGGCAGGACAATGACCGGCCGAGAAGAAACGGGCAGCATTTGGCAGCGATGGTTCTCCTCCAGGCAAATCCAGGCAAAAAGCAGGGAAGTTGCAGTCGATCACGAGCAACTGAGTAAGCAAGTAGAAGGGCTTTAGCACCATCATCGCTGCTGTCCCACGCACGGGCCGTTTGCGGTGGGTGTCTTGATTCCTGTCAGCTCACATCAGAGGTTTCAATCCCGCCATGGCCTGCCTTGGGTCCTCTGCCGCTGCAACTGGTTCAAGCCGGCTCATCGCTCTGGAAACCTACCTCGAAGATGACTGAAGCAAACAGCATGGCATATAAACGCGCATCAGGGGCTTCTCTATATGGGCATGACACCGCGCCAGCGACGATGCGCTCATACCCGTTCGTTTTTCAGGCAGCAGTCACATGGGCCGTTTGCTGTGGGTGTCTTCGTTCCTGTCAGCTCACATCAGAGGATTCAAATCCACCATGGGCTGCCTTGGATCGTATGCCGCTGCATCTGGTTCAAGCCGGCTTATCAATCTGGCAACCTACCTCGAAGATGACCGAAGCAAACAGCATGGCATATTAACGCGCATCAGGCGCTTCGCATTATTGGCATGACACCGCGCCAGCGACGGTGCACTCACACCCGTTCGTTTTCCAGGCTGCAGTCACATGGGCCATTTGCGGTGGATTTCCTGGTTCCTGTCAGCTCACAACAGAGGTTCCAATCCCACCATGGCCTGCCTTGGATCGTATGCCGCTGCAACTGGTTCAAGCCGGTCATCACTCTGGAAACCTACCTCGAAGATGACCGAAGCAAACAGCATGGCATATAAACGCGCATCAGGGGCTTTGCCACTTGGCCATGACACCGCGCCAGCGGCGATGCACTCACACCCGTTCGTTTTCCAGGAAGCAGTCACATGAGCCGTTTGCGGTGGGGTCTTGGTTCCTGTCAGCTCATATTCAGAGGTTTCAATCCCACCATGGCCTGCCTTGGATCATCTGCCTCTGCATCTGGTTCAAGCCGGCTCATCAATCTGGCAACCTACCTCGAAGATAACCGAAGCAAACAGCATGGCATATAAACGCGCAACAGGGGCTCCGCCATTTGGGCATGACTCCGCGTCAGCGACGATGCGCTCGCACCCGTTAGTTTTCCAGGCACCAGTCACATGGGCCGTTTGCGGGTGGGTGTCCTGGTTAATGTCAGCTCACAACAGAGGTTTCAATCCTACCATGGCCTGCATTGGATCGTATGCCGCTGCATCTTGTTCATGCCGGCTCATCAATCTGGCAACCTGCCTCGAAGATAATCGAAGCAAACAGCATGGCATATAACGGCGCATCAGGGGCTTCGCCATTTGGGCATGACACCGCGCCAGCGACGATGCGCTCACACCAGTTCGTTTTCCAGGCTTAAGTCACATGGGCCATTTGCGGTGGGTGTCCTGGTTCCTGTCAGCTCACAAAAGAGGTTTCAATACCGCCATGACCTGCATTGGATCGAATGCCGCTGCAACTGGTTCAAGCCAGCTCATCAATCTGGCAACCTACCTCGAAGATAACCGAAGCAAACAGCATGGCATATAAACGCGCATGAGGGGCTTCGCCATTTGGGCATCACACCGCGCCACCGACGATCCACTCACACCCGTTCGTTTTCCAGAATGCAGTCACATGAGCCGTTTGCGGTGGGTGTCCTGGTTCCTGTCAGCTCACTACAGAGGTTTCAATCCCGCCATGGCCTGCATCGGATCGTATGCCGCTGCATCTGGTTCAAGCCGACTCATCAATCTGGCAACCTACCTCGAAGATGCCCGAAGCAAACAGCATGGCATATAAGCGCATCAGGGGCTTCGCAACTTGGCCATGACACCGCACCAGCGGCGATGCACTCACACCCGTTCGTTTTCCAGGAAGCAGTCACATGGGCCGTTTGCTTTGGGGTCTTGGTTCCTGTCAGCTCATATTCAGAGGTTTCAATCCCGACCATGGCCTGCCTTGGATCATCTGCCTCTGCTTCAAGCCGGCTCATCAATCTGGCAACCTACCTCGAAGATAACCGAAGCAAACAGCATGACATATAAACGCGCAACAGGGGCTCCGCCATTTGGGCATGACACCGCGTCAGCGACGATGCGGTCGCACCCGTTCGTTTTCCAGGCACCAGTCACATGGGCCGTTTGCGGGTGGGTGTCCTGGTTAATGCCAGCTCACAACAGAGGTTTCAATCCCGCCATGACTGGAATTGGATCGTACGCCGCTGCAACTGGTTCAAGCCAGCTCATCAATCTGGCAACCTACCTCGATGATAACCGAAGCAAACAGTATGGCATATAAACGCGCATCAGGGACTTCGCCATTTGGGCATGACTCCGCGTCAGCGACGATGCGC
>JARKHS020024896.1:0-39626 GCA_030143305.2 Amblyomma americanum | reverse complement strand
CAGACACCCATGATGGTCGCCGTCTCGCGCGGGCGGAGGCTATTTCTCAACAATATGGCCACAAGCCAGGGTGTCTTCTATGTGGATGCGGCCGGCCCGCACCATGGGGGTTGGTACACGACGGCCGTCATCCACCAAAACACTACAGTTCAGGGCCTTACTTTCCGTGCCCCAAACATTACATTTGCGGAAGAGATCGCCATTGCACTGGCCGCCGCAGATCCAGAGTCCCGAGTCATTATTACGGACTCCAGGGGCGCCTGCCGCAATATTGAGCAAGGGTACATTCCAGACCGTGCTTTCAAAATTCTCCACGCATGCGAGTACACAGGGTTTCCGACCCATCGTACCATCGTGTGGGCTCCGGCTCATGCGGGTCTTGAGGGGGAACGAGGCAGCCGACGCTGCCGCCCGCGCGCTTACTCACCGGGCGTCGCCTCATCCGCAGCCTGATCCGGAATTCAATTTCAATCCGGCCATCACCTTTAAAGAGATCACCTCTCTTTATCAAAATTTTCATGGTCTCTATCCCCCTCCCTGTAAAGGCCTCACCAGGGTGGAGGAGCGCTGGCTTCTCCGCCTCTATACCAATACTGTACTGTGCCCGGCAGTACTTAAGCACTTCAATTCTTCTTTCTCGGGCGCGTGCCCACACTGTGAGGAGGAGTTTTCGGACACCTACCACATGGTGCGGGCATGCCCTTCCAATCCTGCCTACCCACCCCACCTCCACCCCACTCGAGAGGCCTGGGAAGCTGCCCTGCGCGGCTGCTCCGAACTCTATGCCCAACAGGCATTGGTAGCTAGAGCCCGAGCCGCTGCGGAAGCTACAGGGATCCCGGACTAGGGCTCCCTCCTAGTGTGTTTGTAAGGGACGGGCCCTTCCGGCTCGCGCCCATTGACCTCTCGCTGTAAATAGAAATAAAAGTTTTCCTCCTCCTCCTCCCACCAGGTGTGCTAATGTTCGTCTTTTGGAGCCGGGCACAACGCTGCACGCTACAGCCCCTCCCCCCTCTAGCGAGGAACTCTTGAGGGAGGCAAGCGATATGGTAGTGATACAGCTAGGTGGTACGCAGGGTGGTACGAGGACGCCAGGGAAAGTCAGTGGGCAAAGCGAAAACGAGGCAGGGTGGAGTTGGCGGTAAAGGCCTCAGGCTTCGGGTGTCGGCCGAGGCTGAATTGTGGTACCCAAGGAATAGGGAATGAGTTCGAAGGCGGACGCCTTTGATGCTGGGCGTTCGAGTGTGAGTGCCAAGGGACAGAAGAGGCACAGCGGCGACAAAGGGCATCTGAAAGGGTGGAGAGTTGGGAGAGTCTGTATCGACCCATGAGAAAAGGAGCGAAAAAAAATACAAGACGAAGGACGAAGACCGAACACACAGCACGAGCGCTCGTGCTGCACTCGTGCTGTGTGTTCTGTCTTCTTCCGTCGTCTTGTTTTTTCGCTCATTTTCTCATGGATCTGAAAGGGTGCGGTACACAGGTGACGCACCGGTGCGACAACAGCGCGGCGAAAGCAGCCTGTAGTGGGCCGGCCGCAGTATGAGATGGGTGTCCAGAAGACAGCGATCAGGAACGTATCACCCAGACGAAGAGGCTGCAGTGCATGCTTCCAGTACAGTCGGACAGGCCAGGAGGGAACCAGTATGACGACTGCGAGCAGCATGGTCTTTGTGGAAAGAACAGAGGAAGCTGCTGAAGCCTCACCGTCTTGGCTGGCCAGGACATTCAGTGCAAGTGGAAGAAATCCGATGGTGCAAAGCCGACGAGAATGGAGGGGGTCACCGCTACTGAGTCTGGATTCGAGGTCGACTCAAGGGCAATGTGAAAATGTTCACTGGGCAGTGAGAGAGACGGAAAAGGTATGTATATGCTTCGGCACAGGGGCTCGAAGCAGTAGTAGGCGGGTCATGCGGCTCCTCAGCAGTGGGCGTGGTGCAATCTGAAGGTATCGCAGCCGGTGAGAAGGCGTTGGATGGCGAGAAGACAGGAAGCACTAGTGATGGAACTGGTGCCAGGGTTGTGGTTACAGTTTGTGGAGTAGTTATCAGCAGCTTACACAGGATCGGAAACACGGGGATGTTAGAGCAGTGGAAGACTCCTGGCAGGCTGCTGTGCTGGCCATGAAGAGGTCTCCCGGGGCCGTGAACACCGGCACATCCCAAGCACTGTGCTCGCTTGAGAAGGTGCAGGGTGGAGAGCAGTGGCGAGTTCGGGAAACGCAGTGCGCGCAGGACGAGCGGCGGCGAAGAGACCAGAGAGAACGGTGTTCTTTGCGGAGTGTCTCACAGGGCCCAGACTTGGATGAGGCGCCAGCGCAATGTGTTCGAAGACCAGTACTGTTGGAAGGCAGCTTGTCGATCTCGTTGCTCGAGTGCAGTGATGGGGGCTGATAGCCGGTCTAAGCGGCCACCGGTGGCTGATTGAGCGGATTTTACAGGGGCGGAACAGTTAACCGCAAGTAACACGTCCATGAGCTGGTCAGTCATTTGTGCCAGTGAAGCGGTGTCTGCTGTCAACACGCTTAGGGACGAGAGCACACGCCCAGGAGGGCATTGAAAGAACAGTTCCCTCAGCAGCGATGCGTCCACAGACGGAGAATGGTTAGCAGCAAGGTGCAGTATATGACAAAGGAGCTCGGTGGACTTCTGGGCACCGAGTCCTTGCGTCTCAAGCAGTTGTTGCAGGCGACATGCCTCCGGTTGAGAAGTGCGCAAAATGAGCGCCGCTCGGAGTTGGTCGAAAGGGCAGTCAGCGGGCGGGGAAAGCTGAACGTGTCTGAAGGCCGTAGCATTGATAAGAAGGAAAACACCAATCACATGATCTTACATTTCCTTCGGAGACGTGATGCGGCTTAGGTGAAACTTGGACTCGATGAACAGGAACCAGAGTTCAGAGTCTGAGGGCCAGAATTCTAGCAGCTGGAGCGCGGAGACGTCGTGTTCATGCGGGGGCGGTGGCGGGGGCGACAGAAGCGACGAGGAAGGGAGGGAAGCTGTAGCCATCGCTTACAGGACCTGTGGCAGACCTCGAGGGCAGCCCGGGTCTCAAGGTCCGGGCAGCGGTAGGCGGTAGGCTGCTGCAGGCGCAGGCCGAGAACAGAGGCAGGGCAGCTTGAAGTAATAATAATTGGTTTTTTGGGGAAAAGAAATGGCGCAGTATCTGTCTCATATATCGTTGGACACCTGAACTGCGCCGTAAGGGAAGGGATAAAGGAGGGAGTGAAAGAAGAAAGGATGAGAGAGGTGCCGTAGTGGAGGGCTCCGGAATAATTTCGACCGCCTGGGGTTCTTTAACGTGCACTGACATCGCACAGCACACGGGCGCCTTACCGTTTTTCCTCCATAAAAACGCAGCCGCCGCTGTCGGATTCGAACCCGGGAACTCCGAACGAGTAGTCGAGCGCCCTAACCACTGAGCCACCGCGGCGGGTATGCGGAGTCAGCAGTTTGTGAAGGAGCATCCTAGACACCAGCCGAAGGTGTCTGGTGTCAACAAATTTCTGAATAGGACTCGGTCAGCCAGGAGGGAGCGGAGCCGCCGGCAAGCCGAGAAGCCGCAGCGCCGAGATCCGATCGCATAGCCGTCCAATTCTGATCTGCCCGCGCCTGCCGGGCGTGCTAAGGTATGTCGTCTTTTTCCGAAGCCGGACAAAACGCTGCTCGCTGCAGGGGCTTAACGTCCCGAAGCGACTCAGGCTATGAGGGACGCCGTAGTGAAGGACTCCGAAAATTTCCACCACCTGGGGTTCTTTAACATGCACTAACATCGTACAGTGCACCGGCCTCTAGAATTTCGCCTTCATCGAAATTCGAAAGCCGCGCTCGGGAGGTTTTGTTTTTGTTTGTTATATTTGCGAGAATCGTGGTGTAAGTAGTCTTCCTTTTCGCAATAAAAATCATTTCAAGTCAGGGCTCGTTCTGTCCACGTCTCCCATATGTACGTGTTTCCTGCGCTGTTTTGAATTATTAATATTCCATGCCCTGCGTTTGGCTTTTTTCTCTTGCCGCCATGTCATTTTGCGTCTTCTGCTGAGCACGTCTCACTTTCCGGTACACTGAGAGCGTTCTAGCATTGTTTCTTCTGGCAATATCCGCAAAAACCGAGCAAACAGGGCATGTTTTCTCACAGCGGCAGACGCGGCCAAGCTATCTCAAAATTCGCTCATAGCCGTAAAGCATACAGTTTACAGCAATGAGCGAGAACCGAGCTGAGGAGAAACAGGTGAAAGAAGCTGTCTATTTTACTGTCTTATCGTGCACGTCTTCTTCCGGAACATGCATTTTATAATTTCGCGCATGCCCAGTTTATTACAGCGTACGGACTTGAACGGCAGATGCAAACATCATATTTCTACGACCAGGACGAAAAGAATGTATGTCATTATTTGCCGGCTCTTTCGGGTTGCAATAAAACAACTTAGTAACTGTAGAAACATTGGTTATATGTTTTATTATTCTCCGTAATAGCCTTCTTATGTAGTTCTTAATTTGGTGTCTTTTCATTTTGGTATAATTACTTCAAGTGTTCGCGTACGTAACTGCTAAGTATATTTATGATGTCGCCGTGAGGACTGCAACACCCTAAATGCTGGGTTTCGCTCCAAGCAACACACAACTGCTAACAGGAACCCAAATGCAAAAGGATGCACAGAACGTTCGCCAAGCTCTTTCCTGTAAAGTGATAGTCAAAATATAATTAAGGAATCGACAAGAAAGGCGGAGCACATGCGGGCCGCTAGAGCCGAAAGCAAGCATTATCGGCGTACGTGAATCAGAAGTTAAGTGGCGAGAAATTTAACGTGGAGGAAAATAAAGTGCCAGGATGGAACGTCACTTAAGTATAGCAGTTGGGCTCTTTATTCATTGTGTGGTCACCTAGAAAATTTTAAGTAAACGTCAATATCATTTTTGAGACTTCCGAAAATTTCTTTATCTTCGCCGGTGGAGAAGATGAAATTTTGGGGGGCCACATGGTGCTGAAACCGAAACTGCGTGGACAGTGATCGCGGAAGCCACGCCTACAACCACATGTCTATCCTAAGTGCAGTTGTAACGTGGCATTTTCGCGGCGGCCCGCTGTGGTCCGTGAGCGGGAAGCGAGTTTCGAGCGCGCTCGTGGGCGCGGCTAGTACACTCTGCCTTCGCGCGGTTCCGGTGTCGCCCTCGTACAGCCCTAAATTCCTTGGGCTGCAGCGGCGATGAGAAAGACATTTCAGGAAACCCAGAATGAGGTATACTTCTCATTTACAATGGGCTACAATCCTCTCAATAAAGAGAGACCTTAACAGTTAAAGTTCAAAAGCAAATTATTTGTTTTTAGTTAACCAGCCTGGAACTTTACGCGTATCAGCCGTATAGAGATGCACACCACCGCTGTAATGACGTGTAGAAAAAAGCACACTTCTCGGTGAGAAAACTAAATTAAAAAATTTTAATGCGTCGTCTATACTACCTCATTTATACGAATAGTATGGGAGTAAACTACGAGTTCAAACTCTCTTAAGAAAGGGCCTTTAGTAGATCGTCTGTCGGTGTGGGCTTTTTCAAATTTCATACCATGCCTTCGAGTTAAACGATGGCACTTCTTAATTAGGGTAGGCCAATTGCTTCCCTGCAGAGACTAATGATTTTGCGGCGATATTAAGAGCATAAAAAATAATGAATAATAATGAATTATTATTCCTACTACTGATATCTGCGCGAAAATCTATTTCGTGAAAAGCCTTTTGGTGACTTCGTAACTCGGTAAGATGGCACAACTAACGTTGTTTTTTTTTGTTTTCTTAAAGAAGTGAAGTTGTCCGGTGGCTAATTAAACTTTAGAATGCCCTCCAAAATACTACTGCGAAAGAATGCTAACGACAAAGGTTATATATCCAACTTTGTTAGTAGTACAAATGGTGCATATTTATGCAGGCTGAAAGCTAACGGAGAAGATAAAAAGCGTATGCTGAAATCATCTCAATGTGCACGTCTAGTTTGGTGAAATCTTATAAGAACGAATGTTTTGAGGCGAAAATGAAGCAAATAAACAATCACTATAATTTAGAGTAGCGACCTCGTTATGAATCTCAACGCTTTTTCCTGCAAGGCTATGAGAGTAGGCGGATAAAATTATAGCTGCTCATATTTATATACGAATTACCAGAGATTTCTCTCTTAGTGTAGTCACCGTGCCTAACCAAAATGATGCCGCCACAGTGGCTCAGTTGTCAAGCGCTCGACTGCTGACACGAAAGACGTGGGTTCAATCCTGGCCCCAGCGGTCGAATTTTGATGGTAGCGAAATTCTAGAGGCCTGTATACTGTGCTATGTCAGTGCACGTTAAAGAACCCAAGGTGCTCTAAATTTTTAGAGCCCTTCACTACGGCGTCACTCATTGCCTTAGTCGCTTTTTGATAAGTTAAAACCCTTCAAATCAAACCAGTAATCAAAATTGGTGCGTTAGATAACAGGGTGGTAGCAGCAGTCATTCAATGCTGTGACGTAAGAGACCTGCAACCGTGATATCTGATGAGATGGTGAACTTTTTTCGAGACGAGCATTTTGCAGTCGTCATAGTTTTACGGTTATCTCTAAGCGCTTATTCAAAATAGAACCAAGCAACAGCCCAAAAATGAGTATTTTAGTGTGGCAGACAATCAACCTTTTTTGTTTTATTAAGCCGTAAGCCTACTTCCCTCATTGAACGAAAATCCACGTCTGCGTCTGTGTGTGTTTGCAGTGCGCGGTCAGATTCTATGGTACCCATAAAGGATGGCGTCCTCAAGCGACCTGGCAGGTGTAGCGGTTAAATGAACGTATGGTTGCGCGGTTGCTCAGCACAACCTGGGTCGCGCAAGTCCCACCGGTGGCAGCACCCGCCATCCCAGGACTGCGGCACAGCGCATAGCCGCTTCAACAATGCGCCAAGAGTCACATGATGGCTCCGACCGATATGTATATGTTATGTAGAGAAAGACCAATTATGCATATATGGACATTAACCTGGTAGCTGTCGCTTCATACCCTCAAGGAGGAGCGCGGGCCACGATACAGCGCCGACTGTCTTCACGAAGTTAGCGCGCAGATCAGGACTGCGGCGGCGTCGCGGCAGCGCAGAGCCATGTAGAGTTAAAACTGCGAGCTGCGTGGCATTGGGTACATTAACCGCAGCGCGTGGCTCCTGCATTCAGAATACGAGGGGGCGTACTTACGCCTTCTCACTCGTAAGCAGTCTTAATTGCCTCCGGCGCAGCAACTTTTTTTCCTGATTTCGAAGAGCACATGAAAGAATTTCTAGCAGAAGATTCGTAATGTCTTAATTTATCCGGCCCATCGGCAGGCAGTATTCATTCGCAACCAGAAAACCTGTAAAACTGGCACTAATTGCCTGTTTTACGTCTTTCGAATTCTACATCTGTGGCGACTGGGAGGGCATTTATTTCAAGCGACTAAAGAAGAAAGTACTTATTGAGTTTGGCATGTTAATGTAAAGTACTAAGCCTGATTGTGCTCATATTCGCTACAGCTTATAGCTGGAAACCTTTGAAGCACACTACATCCCATCAACACTAGAAATCGGCGTCAAGCAAGTTTCATGTGTACGTAGATACTCCATGACTGAAGGCGGTATTCCAAGCAGGAAAGAGACGGTGAACGTGATTTGCAGCTATGCAGTGGGAGCAGCGGCCTTGGTCTGCAAGAAAGTGATGTGCTTTATATTGACGCAGACTGAGGGAAATTCAGCTAAATCTTGGATGTGAGGAGCACTAGTAGGAATCATTTAGCCGTGTGCGAAGCGCAGTCCATGACGACCGCAGTTGAGTCATTTGTCTTTACACGCCGGTCCTGGGATGCGCCCACTAGTAAGACACGTAACTATTCGGCTGGCTTTTTTCTCTCGACACAATCGTCGCTATTACAAGACGGCGCTCTAGCACAACAAATTCAACACTTTTAAAAGACTTTCTGCGACGATTGCCAAAATTTCAGCTTTGTTACTACTCTCTAAGGAAGTTAAACATAATAGAAGAGAGAAAATAACTACGGAACATATTTTTATTCTGTAGTATAATCCCATTTTTACAGCCATCACAGAGAGAGAGAGAGAAAGAGAGAGAAGCCCTTTAATGAAAAAAACAGAATTTACACAGCGTTTAAATGTCGATGGCATGCTACTCTGCGTAGGGAAGGGAATTTTGGAGATAAAGGCGGAAAGATAGCGTTGCGGATATGCTAAAATAAATGAAATTAAAAAAGGAAAAGATAAAACGCAGCGAAATTATTTTATGGTCAAGAACAGCATATTCACAATGAGCGAAAGCAGAAAAATAAATAAAATATTATCGCCCTGCGCGCTAATTTTCCTGCATAGAAGAAGGCTGCAGTCACCAGCGTGTCCTCTCTAAGAGCCGAAGGGTAGACACTGGAGCACAATAACGACCAACGGTGTCGTCGTATCATGAGGCGTACGGTTGAGCGGCAGTGGCATCGTTATGAAGCCGTGCGACGAAAAACAGAGAACATTTGGTCGGGGATGGCCATTAGACTATTTCGGTTATTTTCTTAGCAGAAACTGCATTATGGGCTGTAGAACCGGTGAACGCAAACCCGCATGGGACATAGCTGCAGGGAGCAATAATTCTCTGCCGGCGCATGATATGTGTCAATGACATCAGTACAACATCGCCGTCAGTCTGACTACGTCCACTGCAGGACAAAGTCCTCTCCCCTATCTTTCCAATATACCCTGTCCTATGCCACTGCTGCCACCTTATCCCCGCAAACTTCGCGACCTCATTCGTAAGCCTTAGTTCTGTTGCCCCGTGTTACGCTTGCCTTCTCTTTGAATCTAGTTTGTTAGTCTTAACGACTATAGGTTGTTTCGCATTCACATTTCAAGCTCTGTCCAAGCTCATTTATTCTTGATTTCAACTAGGATGTCATTAACGAGAGTGTCTTCCACAGCCCACTCTGCATTGTTCTAGTCCCTTAATGTCGCGCCTTTCTTTATGAACAGCACGCTGCGTTGTCCTTAACTTGAGCTGAACTCTTTTATTAGCCTCCACGCATATGCGCCGTAGGTGAGCATCTATGAAATACAAGTGTTTTATACTTTTCGCTTGGTGTATATTGGTGAACTGCCATGCATGATCTACGAGACAACGTGAAAAACGAAGAGCAGAAACATTGTTGCACAATGCTTAACATCCTGCAGCACTTTACCCTTATTCAGGGAAAACTTTGCGCGTTATTTTCGGAGAGTTCCCCATGCTTAGCTACTGGTTTGTTTCTGATAAACGGTTATTAGGCAGTATGAAGAAAAAATTACTAACAGCCGACATCAATAAAAAGTGCTTCACGGGAAGTTGTAGATGTACTGTAAAACTTTGCAAGTGATCACCTATGGATTTCCGCATGGCTCAAAATTTGTGAAACGAAAGGAGCGCTTCTATTAAGAAGTACTTTCGTTTCGAACGATGCCTTCGAAGGACGCTTGGTTTGTCCCACCTTAACTGGAAGAGAGTCAGCAGAAATATCGACGTTAAAGCCGCAATAGTTGGAACGCGAGATGGAGAAAATTGTGCGCGACCACAAAGCAGTGCGAACTCAAACAAGGTTTTAGTGCCTGTCGTTACCCGTTTTATGTTGCCGTTTACCGGACCTAGTCTAGGCTTTTTGGATATCACTGTTAATGTGGGGCAACGGGAAAATTCCGAAATATAATGTAATCAACATACAGATGTGAGTGGCCTAATCTTGAAGCGAAGAAGTTCTGCAAAAAAAATTGAGGTCAAGTCCGCGCTACGCCTGGGTACCTCACTGCCGATAAACATGTGCGCGGCACCGTCTTACGTTACTGTGCATACACACATAGGGCGTTGTGAGTAAACGCGTCTTCATGCTTTAATTTATTGGAGTTTCTCACTTCTGCCCTATCTCAAGACGATCAACGTCAGGTTGAAGAGATACATCGTCCGCCGCGGAAGCTTTCACAGCGGCCGAATAACCAAGAGAGGGGGGAAGGTTTCACTCGTGTTCGTGGCGGAAATAGCACAATATTAGGCATTCGCTGTTCTAGGCTCACCACCGCAATTTGCGAAGGCGACCCTGCTTTTGCGCGACTACGGCAAAAGCTTTGTCCTGTTGCATAGTATTGTCTTTCGTGCCGCCCGTGCCATATTGTCCTACGAATCTCTGCCCCTCTTGCAACTACATTTTTTTAAATCTTATTTCATCGATTTCTCTAATTCTTTTCCTCGCGATATATGCAGCGGCCATCTCCAATTCGGCCTCAAGGCTCCCTCTTTCACCTCTACACGATGCTTTTCTGTCCTAAAGCCGTCGATTCTGAGCCGCCAACTGATGTTACAAACGTTTGCATTCGGAAACGCCGCCTGGAAGCACGCGCAGGTACGTTGCGGGAAAAGCCTTCTCGATTAAAAACCAACAGGTGCTTTCGGCTGCGCTGTTAATGGTGTCAGTTCGAAACTCGGTAAAGCATAAAGTTTTTCTGGGCGTATTTTGTTAGCGGGCTTGTGACGGTCGACTCGGCCAGAGGCCGAAAATTTCTCGAAACGGTTGACCAAAAAAAAATTTCCAGCTAATTTCTAGGACAAATGTCCGGCAAGCATTCTGTGTAGCGGACCACATTGGATCCCTTTGCGCTTGAGAACGGCTAGCGAACCTTTCTTACCATTGTTGAAAGCAATCACGTCATTATAAAAACCAAAGTTCAATGTAAGCGTCCTGATATAACCATCCAGTGCACTCTGCGTTTTGCTGGCTTTTGTGAGCGTGTTGGATAACAGAAACAAAATTGCACATGCATGGTAAGAAAGATTTATTATAAGTTGGAACTGAGAAATTAACACGAAAAAGTAATAAACAATGCAAAAATGATTTTATTTGACTAAAATTTTTAGTTGTTTTGAGAGATGCGCAGGTGGTCACAACTCTGGCTGCCGCTTTGTAAAAATGCTAAATAGGAAAATATTTTTTTCGCAATTGACACACGAATAAAATGGAATTTTCAGCAAACAATATTTGAAGGATTCAATTCTGTCAAAAATATTGCGTTTTTGAAAGAGGCCTCACAACATAAAGGAGCTCGGCAAGAGCAACTGGGGTGTTTCAACCCTCAACAGTGACTGTCTTTGAAAGAGCCACAAGCCGGGGTAGTGCAAAATTGCTGGGCTGCCGCACTACAGCACCAATTTTAGTTTGAGGACTACCGACGGTCGGTGAAGCTATGAATAAGAAGGAGTATTTGCGCGGTACGGATTCTCTAACGATATTGAAATGTACTCTTAAAACTATTTAAGCGCCGTCGAAAATGTTGTTGTCTTTTCACTCATTTTACTTTGTAGTTTCAAGTTTTCATCTTATTGGAATCAGTGCTGATTTTGTCTTGCCCCTTGACTAATATGACAATTTCAGTACACGTTAAAGAACCCCAAGTGGTCGATATTCCCGGAGCCCTTCACTACGGCGTCTCTCATAGCCTGAGTCGCTTTGGGACGTTAAACCCCCATAAACCGAACCAAGCCAAACAATTTCAGTACCCTGTTTTTTCCATTCCATTCAAAGAGTTTATTTCATTTTTTTTTCTCTAGCTGTTTCATTACCATATCCTAAGATTGGGGCTGCCAACCGGAATAATCTGTCGCTATGTATCGCCTATTTTTCTGGTTTATCGAAGGCCAAAACTCCAGTTTTCTATTCTTCCTACCCCAGACTCTCTCTTATTTTGTACCGTCAACTCCCCTTTGGGGCTGAAGAAGAAATTCAGGTCGCGTCAATAATTTCAGGAACTGCACGCACGACAAAAAGTAGTTGGTAGGTTATTCAGGGCAGCATAGCATTTCTTCCTTTGTCTAAGTTTAAACTTTTGCTCCTAAGAATCACCTTGTCTCGTTATATATCTGTCAAGGAGGATATACATAAGCAAAACTGCAAATAATGAACTAGTGCAAAGAGAACAAAGTGTAAAAGCACTTTCATATACCCCTTGGACACAGAGACCACATCATCGTTCACTCCTTGATTTTATTAAATCAGCCAACCTTTTTTTCAATTATTTAAGCATGGTCCTCATCCCTCATTCCATAGCCTTTTATGCCCTGAGGCAATAAATATCGCTTAAAAAAAGCCCAGACATATTAAAACAGTCTAACAGTGCTGGCATCGATAGATAGGCAATCATTTGGTAGGAAAAGTTTCGCGTTTACATTACATCTGCCGCCTGCGCCTTTAATGGTTGAATGCAATCAACTGGCTCGTATCTATCTGCGAACCGTAAACAACTCGGCACCGCATAGCTCTTGCCACTTGAACAGAGCTGGAAAACAGTTCAACAAGTGCCCGCTTCCGCGACATTGCGTGCCTAGATTTTCTGCAACCACCCAGTATGAGCAGAAAATAAGCATATAAACTAGCCACAAAGTCCAACTGCATTGAAGTGCAGCTGGTCCTATAGAGCAGAAGGTGCCTTTCCAGCATGACACATTCCATTTGGAGATCAGCTAGGTGGACAAAAGGGCAAGCCCACTATGGAGCGATGTGTGCAGAGCACCCGTTTGCAAAACTGGAGCACCACTTCGAAAATTACTGTTCTAACGATTCCTGTTTCGGCATCTGCTGTCAGTCGGTGCGTGTCAACCATGCTGCGCAACGAGCTCGCTCATACGGAACTTTTATCCTCTCGGCAAGCTTCAGCCTTCAGGATTTTTCGCTATATATGTTACAAAATATTAAGATAATCGAGGATTCCTTTGAACCGCAGCCATTGGCTAGCGATGGTTGCAAAGACTGAAACAACTGAATGCCAAAAAAGAATTATTAAGCAGGATTTGTTGCTTCCGTTGTGCCCACAAAATTGCATTTGTTCTTTTTTTACATTTCTCACATTCGTTGCCTGCATGCAGTCTTCTCGCTTCCTATGAGGCTCTTCATAGGGCCTATATTTATCAAGGGCCCAAAAGGACCTTGTTAATTTATAAGTTTTGATATGCCTACCTATGGAACAATTCAGCGATTGAGTAAGAATAGCGTACCAATAAAACATCGCCCGTGTATCGATTCTGATTGTACTTAACGTCTACATGGGTAACAGGAAAAAAAAAGCGATTGTCGATGGCGTTTATTATCGAAGCCCATGGAGCTTCTTAATGCCGAAATAACTCACACTAGGAGCGGTAAGGGTAAGCTAAGCTCGCATATAATGGAACGGTCCCGGAAATTTCACACCAAACAGGCTCTTTGACAGATGGGAAAGTGCTATGAACTTGATGTAAAAGCCGGTGCACCCCCCCTCCCTCCGTCGCCCTTTCAGTCCGCCCGCTTGTTTCGTCTGCCCTCGCGCTCTCGTAAATATTTTTTAAAACTGCTGTTTTGTTCCAAGAAGCATAAATGTCTTCGACTTCCATATTATGTGCTCGTTTGATATAAGCAGTTAACATGACCTTCTGCCACGAGGGGTAGTGTTTTATGAACAAAAAAATAAAGCAACTGGAAGTGAGAATTCAACGCTGGAGCTGTACAGTGAAAACAGAGCGCTAAACATTGTATTGATTTTTGTATCAAAATAATCTAATTTGACATTTTTCTATGAAAAAACTGACACTACATGACGGGCTATTGAGACAGAGAAAGTGCCTAGGGAATGGGCAGAGAAGTACAGTAGCCACGGAAAAATATAACCGCAATGACGTCACCGGGCTACTGAAAACTGCACTGTGCGGCTGGCCCAGCGCCTTGCTTTGCGAGCACGCCTGGCACTTTTCTTATTGACATGTTCGTAATTGCAGCGTCGTGAGATGCAGTCTGCCGCTTGGATGGCACACCACAGTGGTAAACTTGTTTTCGTTGCAGCTGTATGTACGTCGGCAGCGTCGATTTTCTCGGCGTTAAAAAGGCGTCACTGCTCAAAAAAAGTGTGAAGGAAGGCCGGCGCAAAGCGGGGCATTAGCGATATTTTTTTTCTTCGGGCCCTTCAACCGCAATGATCAAGCACTTTTTGTGATTGCTGGCCGCTTGCACCAACCAAAAGCTCCCGAAGCCGCGCAGCGAGAGCATCGTTAAAATTGATGCGGTAAAAATGAGACGTGACTTTCCACGTCAACAAGCATTTTGACTGCTAGTATAATCGACAAACTGTCCACACGTGTTCAAACATCACTGCTGCGGGATGCACACATACACCTTTGATCACCTTTTGATGAAATTAAAATCGATCTCTAGTATTTTTGCAGCAGTGTTAGCTACTCACATATATGACTGAAACATAACAAATACACTGTCTTCATTAGAGCAGCTACGCTACGGCGGCATTGTTATGGCAGTGCGAAAGAGAAGATTATCTTATATTTCAATACATCTTTAATGATATTGCGCCGGGTGGTTTCTAAATATTATTGACGGCGCAAGAGAGAATATGCGCTTTAGAAGTGCCGACATTTGAGGAGGTGGTTCCGGCCCCTTCAAGAAAAGAACAGCTAAAAAAGACGATGGACGCAAAAAGAAGAGACACCACGAGCGCTCGTGTACAGTTTGTACAGTGAAACATGAAATACAATACGTCACACGTTAAAAAAAGATGTTCTACAAAACTCCGCTCTCCTGGGCTCGGACGCATATCGGACAGACTGACCTGAGCATAAACGTGTGCTTGAGTACAAAGAAAAATTAGAAAATCATCATCGAAAATCTAGTAAAGCACTGTAGTAAATGGCGTGGGTGTGAGAGCTTTTTGTGCAACCACAGTATTGCTTAGGCATCGTAATCGTTATCTAGGAATTTGTCAGAGGTCTATAATATCTGTAAGAAGAAGTTCACCTGTTTTAGTGAACCTTCAGTTTTTCTGCCTCAAAGCAATTTGTCAAAATTATACACGCCTCACTGACTTCTAAAGAGCTTGTGGTGTCTGTTCTTTCTGCGTCCTCTGCCTTTTTTCTTTGCTATTATTTTCCAAAAAAAAAGACGATGCAATCGCTTTATCATGCATCTTCTTTGTCTGCATGCGCAACTAGCCAGGCAGGATATCAATTATGAGCCATCCATCTGGCGCCACACTGCTGAACTAGAGATGGATAGTTTTGCAGCAGATTTTTCATGATATTGCTGCGAATCTTTGCACTGTTTGTTTGTACATTCTTTAAAGCTGCCGGCACGTCGCTTTATTATCGCTTTATTTGCGATGCAAGACGCGACCATATTTCTCTTGATTGATCGCATCCAGGAAGAGCTGTTTCTACGTTTTTCTAGAAAGCTCTAATAACTTTTCACGCTTTCTTTCGAAAGCTCACTGTCAACTTTAAACTGAGCTCTGCCGATAGCTATGAGCAATAAAAAAACTGCCAAATATTGTGGCAATATGCATGACATACGTTCAACACTCTGTGGGCCCTGTTATATGGCTGTTATGCCTTTTTCTCCTACCTTCACTATCTATTTAGGCACTATAATCCTATAGGCTCTCACCGTCAACCAAGCAAGCCAGTGAGCACATACAGATGGTATTGTTTGCTTTACCTGTATAACAGTAACTGTTTGTAGCAAGCGGCGAAAATATTGTGCTAGACATATTTATGAGAACAGAGTTGTACAAAGGACTGCCATCATTCGCTGCCAAATGTGGATATTGCTCTCGGCTTGGTATGTAACGGCTATCGGGACACATTCTATGACTTCTGCTTACCACTCACAATCATATTATTGCCACGAATCTTTGTAGTCTGCTTGTTCATTCCTCAAAGCTGCCGCTGCACCCATTTACCGCTTTGTTTGCTATCAAGACGCGACCAGATTTATCTCGATTGTTCGCACCCAGGCTGAGCCGGTTCTACCTTGTTCCAGAATTTTCTATTAACTTTCCACGTTTTTTCACGAAAGTTCGCTATCAGCTTTAAATTAAGCATGGCCGGTAGCGGCAGGCATTCTGTTCGACGGCTGCACTAAAGCTATTGCACTGAAGCAGAAAACTCGCGCCCGTGGTAAAGGAAACATGTGAACGACATGCAAAGAATGCAGTGAGGTAGTTTAGTGCAACTCCTGAATTTCGACAGATATGTTGTGATAAAATTAGGTTTTGTCTTGTTATATTCAGTTGTACTTTTGGCTGCATCACAAAAAAGGCTATTTAGGATAAAGACAAATGCGTTTTACTGGCCTTATGGTAAATTCATGCCCTGAGCTACTATACAGAGCATATGCTTGAAAAGACATGCGTATGCCGCTAGGGTGTTGATATATGGTCAGAAGCTCAAAGCCAATCTCTAGGGTGCTTGCACGACAGAATAACCTCTGATAACCGCAGTCCGACCGAAGCTTCGAAAACTATAGTGCATGCCGTCAAGGAAGCATTCGAGAATCCATTTGGGTCGGAGAAAAACACTTAAACGTTAATTCCTGAAATCGAGCGCTGTATTAAGAGTTTCATTCTTCTTATACGAATGTCTAGGCATTATAAAAGGATTTCACTGCCCTGATGTGCTACAAACAATAAAGAGTACAACAAGGGCGCTTATGCACAATTATTTAAAGAGGTGAAAGCGATGAACATATGTGCCCTCCGAATACCCTTCCGCATGCGCACAAGGCAAGAAGAGAATGCAAGCAAGAGGTCTTATCACAGATAGCTTAAAAGGAATTTCTTCTCAGCTTTATAGAGAAAACCAGATATGTCACCGGCACTGTCTGAGACCTAATTTTTTATGTGAAAGGCTATCAAAGTTATATAAGCTTTTTGTGTTGTGCCTCCACCCAGAATCTTCACATCGAGGAAACGTGGTATACAACTGGTGCAAGTCCTGCAGTACTGTACAAGTCGCTCACCCTCACTTTTCTACATCTTTTGCATGTTGATCATACCTGACCATGCTTCTTTCATGCCTCTGAAATGCTGACCAGGCCTCTTCTGACAGCCAACCTTTTGGTTTTGGCAAGTTATGCGACGGCATAGCTGAGCAAGCGTTGTGGCGACAGAGGACACTACCAGTACGTTAATCCTGTTAGCCGCTATTCTCAGGATGTGTGCGACTTAGTGGATGTAGGGTGCCACTACAGGCCTAAATTTACAATCCAATCCATACCTGTTTTCCTGAGCGTTTCTTTCTTCAAGTACATTTCCGCCACAGACACTGAGACCGACTCAGGGAAGCCAGCTGAAACAAGCCTCCGCAATTCATAAATGCTTAGCACTAAAATAATTTTCTAATATGTGACAACTAAATAATCCAGCAGCTCTTTTAAACGTCTAGGCAGCGATGACTTCTAGTTCAGCAGTAACGATAGGAAAAAATACTTCATTGGCCATTTCTGGAGCTCAAATTCTGTGTTTAGCTTCATGTGATCAGTTGCATACCTCGCCGTGGCACCAATGGCTGGTCATGTATTTTTATAATGTATTTAAAATAATCACATTCTGAACGGAGAGGCTAGCATTCGGGCAAACAAGTTTATTTTTCTCATAAAATCACACGTGTCCGTAACGCATAAAAATGGTCCAGAAACACACGTCAAAAAATACAAATCGTAAAGTACACAAAATTCTTAGGAAACTAACCCAATAAATGGCTCTCATGACGAAAAAAAGAGGCCCTTGAGCTATTCGCTGATGAACTGGGTCGTAATTGAAAAAATGAAAGTCTGCTTCAGCCCACAGTTTGTAGTAATAATAGAACTCTATAAGGAACGGACGTTTCTTAGCGCTCAAAAATTTTAAATAAATTGAGATATCTTTTGCAACAGCATAGAGGCGTTCTGTGTCCGAATGAAAACAAAGTGGGATCGGCAGCGCAGAAGAAAATTTCGATGCATTCATGATACTAAGAAGGAAACAGTCCTTTCCAGGGGATGTCGAAGCATGCGATGCATAAAGTAGCCCAGGTTTGCTAACAGTGGAACAGCGTATAGAATACGACTTATGAGCATGATGTACAATGAGCGAAAATTCCGAAATATGGTTAATCAAAACCCTGTAGTTCTACAGCACAGCGAAGTGCCTGGCCTAATGGGTGATTGCTTTTAGAGTGAAACCTCACTCCCATGTACAAAGCATACTTTGCCAGTGCCTTCAATCAATGGGACCTTCCCTTTTAGCGTCCTGAGCTATTTCAAGGAAGGGTCTATGCAGCCAAATGGAAGGCAATGTCGTTCTGGTTTAAGCGAGGCCGGTGTTTTCTCCGCTTGGTAGGTACCTTGGAATCGATCAAAATTACACAACGAGCGCTGCGTGAGCTTCGAGCGCCCATGCCTGTTATAAGCTCAACACAACGATTAGAAAAGGAAAAATTCGGGCAGCATGGCGTTATTTCTGGGCGCACGCTTTCTTTGCCGCCGTATAATTTGCTTATAACAGTGGTTAGCCCATCTCATATTTTCTCTGTTTAGCTTGCGTTACTCTTGGTCCAACAGTTTTTAATCGATTCCCACTTACGCCTGCCGGAGTACAAACAGGGCCTAATGTAAGGCATACATTCAAAGCTTTATGCCTACCACTGGATGTGTACGAATGATCCTTTTTTCACATTTCTTAAGTGGCCTACCATGCCTGCTTTGATTTACACGGCAGGTTTTGTTTTCAGTATCACCGTGGATACGTGGTGCATAGTTCACACATAGGCAGTTCTAGGCACCTTCAAACCTGTAAATAATGCCTAAGGTCGTGGTGACCAGCGTAATGGAGATGTCATCAAAGCATGGTCCTAGCATTTTCATGGTGGCAAACTAGAGCGTCAACTGGCTTTGCGCTACGTCAGATTTGTGCTCATGTCAGGTCCATATGGATCGTTGTACTCGTTCCCTACAATTCACTTTTAGAGGAATCGATAAAAGCGCGAAAATTTGCTTCTCATTGTAACTCCAGAGCAATGTAACCTCATATCTGACATAATTTGCAAAGTATTTACATCAATTTTTCACCAAGCAGTAATGGAAAACTACGCATACAATATGGTCAGTATCAACCTTTACACTTTTGACTAACTCTTTTAGAGAGTGGATTATGGTCAGTTTTTCGGCACGGCAGAATCCCCTGGTTCAATTTGGATTTGAAGTTGCATTGCGCACCGTTTTTTCCAGCGCTCATGAGGTTTGTCGCTAACGTGTTGTAGCTTTGTAATCAAAACATGTATGGAGTTCCTTGCCTGTGCAAGAAGTTTCTTGTAGTTCTGGTTTCCGAATTTTCCTCATTTCAAAGAACTTTCTCATATATTGCTGCTGCAAAACATTAAAAAAATGCCTAAAGTAAGCCTGTAGGAGCTTAATGCTGCATGTTGTCAGCTAAAGAGAAAGTGTGGTTTTGGTGGACTTTGGGATGACTTAACGGATGTTCCGGGAATTGCTAACTTCAATAACTAAATGCTACTAAACGTCAGTAGGGAAGACGAAGGAAAATGAAGAACAAGCACGGTAGATCGTTATTAATTGAAACATAAGTGAATACCGCGACATAAGTGTAGGTACAAGTGAAAAGTGCGCAGCGCAAATAATGGAGCCCCAATAACATAACGGTGGCAAACATTGGCGCCAAGTCGGTCCGTGTTGGCATTTGAACAAAGCGGCACTTTTTTAAAGCATGCCTCATTCTTCTCGCAAGGTATGGGTCGATGCTCATCCTGTCTTCATGTACACAACAAACGTCGGGCCAAATGACACTCCATACCGCTCACTTAAAAGGTGATTAGCATTCGGTGAATATACAGTGTTGTGCGTTTTTATCGTGAACACTTTAAAAAATTTCCCCGCCTCAACCGCTGTCTCATTTGCCGTGAAACTGCTCATAGAGCATGCGTATTATGGTAACTTTTGTATCGTAGCAAGTGTCACAACTGTGCTTACTTAGTTGAGCCGTGCATGATGCGAAAACGTAATCGTCTACGTAGAGATCGGCAACCAAAACCCGCAGACGACGCTTTTTCGCTGAAGGGAGGCAGTGGCGCCATCTGTTTCGGGCAGTGGAAACCGTACCGACAGGCCGCCGAGGCGAGCATTGCAAACAATATTCTTTAAAAGGTAAAGCCTCGCTTAATCATTTGTTCTGATATTTTTCCGCTTAATTAGTTGAAATTGTTCTACGCGCTTCAGTAGAAGCAGACGAAACGACAGGAACGGCATATTCAAACGGCCCGCGCTCCTTGCAACGCTCTCCTCGACGGCCTTGTCGTGACGCTTTGCGCTACCGCAAACAGATGACGCCACTGCCGCCCTTCAGCGAAAAAGCGTCGTCTGCGGGTTTTGGTTGCCGATCTCTACGTAGACGATTATGTTTTCGCATCATGCACGGCTCAACTAAGTAAGTACCGTTGTCAAACTTCCTACGATACAAAAGTTACCATAATACGCAAGCTCTGTGTGCAGTTTCATCGCAAATGAGCCAGCGGTTGAGGCGGGGAAACTTTTGAAAGTCGTCAGCGATAAAAACGCACAATACTGTATTTCACAAAAGTCGGAAAATAATGTTCTCACTGTTCTGGTTGCAGAGCCATATTCATTTTCGAACGCATTTCAAAATATAATGATGGTTGTACTTCCAAACAGGATCCTGCAGGTCAGGCTACTGAATTAGGTCGGAGCTCCCATAACGCACCTGATGTGGTTTTTCGCTTGTCCAGAGTACGAATGGCGTCAGCTTGAGCGTTCACGCTTGATCGGATCGCTGACCGGTCGTAATCAACGAGTCAAGGCTGCAGCATATGCATAGCGCTAACAAAGCGAGCGTTGGCGAGATGAGCAGAGGACGAGATTATAGGTTGGTTATCCCCTTTGGAGCTTTAGTTGTAGCAAGAGTTGGAGCGGCTAGAACAGGTCGAATATGTCGGAAATTTTATAGGCTGAAAAATGTCATACACTCGAAACTACCGGAGTAATCAACGAGGTCCGCCAGGGATCGGTGCTTGCTCCGTTACTGTTTGTAACATTAATCAACGACACACCTTCTGGCGTCTCATCAACGGTCCATCTTTTCGCGGACGATTGCGTCATCTATCGCCGCATCAGCAACACCAGTTATCAGATATTATTACAAGAAGAGATCAGCCGAACCCTGAAGTGGTACTCCGACTGGCTAATGCAGCTCCATGTTTCAAAATGTAAATTTGTGTACATTTCACGCAAACTCTCCAAACTTTATTTTCTATACACCCTGAACTCGAAGTCTTGTCTCAAACTAATTCATACAGGTACCTCGGCATTGAGATAACGACCACTCTAATATGGGCAGTTCAAATAACAAAATTATGCGCTAGTGCTTCCAGGTCACTAGGATTCATGAGGAAATCAAATTCCATGTCTCCCACAACCATCAGAGAACTAGCATGTGAAGCATATTCGCGGCAAACTAGAGTTAGCCTCAACAATATGGAACGCTCTCCAGACCTAACTGATTGACTCACTCGAGGTCATGCAGAACCTGACAGCACGTTTCATCACCTCGCAGTACCAACTTTGGCTTCAGTGGTACTGTCATGAAATGATCTCTCGGTCTTAAATCATTAGCACTTTGCTGAAAACTTTCAATTTTCTGCCTCTTCCACAAACTGTACTTTAACTTTGCAGCATTTCGGGAAAACCTCCTTCGCACTCGGGTACGATCATCTCGCCTCTTATATAATTTCGTTATCAAGCATTGCTTGCACTGCTCCACTAACATATTCAATAAATCGTTTCCTCCTTGTGCGATCAAATTTTGGAATAACCTGGCCGACAACATTATCGTTGAGACTTATCCTTCCAACTTAAACTGCTATTGATCGACCACTTCAAAGAATACTGATACTTTCCTATACCCTTTAGCCGCTGCGGTGCACTGCAAAACGATCAAACACTTTATTGGACACGTTGTACAACTGCAGTGTGTATTTCTGCATGCTTCTTTTTCACATTGTCTTTGACTATATTAATTTGTTACACTTCTGCTTTGTCTAGTTTTCTCGCATTTTTTTCTCTTTTCATATGAATGACCGGTGGAGACTTGTATCCCCGCCCGCTTATGTAATGTCCCTACAGTACCCTTAATTGTTAATAAAAGATGAATAACGATGATGAAATCCAGAGAAGGTAGACGAGCGGCCCGATAAGGTAGCTCAGCGCTGGGGTGCAACAGGCCCTCGAAGGTTGCGCACGTAAAATAACAAAGAATAAAAAACACCTGAAATGATATCAATTCAAAATTATTTAAACATCACAAAGTACATTGTAACGGTGCGGGTGCGGGCAAAAGCCCTTCCGTAAGCATCACCAGCCATAATTATACCCTACTGACAAACACTTGACAGAAACAGCAGTGATAATTGCTATATTAGGAATGAACACAAAACAATAGAAAAATTTGGGATAACACGAAGGAAACAAAAAAATAAATGACTTGTGTAATCTGCTTTCATAGTGAGGAGATACAATCCGAGTTAAGAGTGGTTGGCAAATAGTATTCTAACATTTGTCGCCATAATTTGTTCGGGCGCGAGGAACTACCCTGTGTCAATGCTACGCGTGTTGTATACAATAGTTCGCAAAGTTAATCATGCAAGATCTTCGAGGTATATGTCTTTTTTGAATATGTCGTGGCGGTAGGGTGAAGTGGACACTTAATTGAGCATTGCGGTGACTGGTACAGGCTTCAATTCATCAAATATTGTTTTTGTGTTGGCGCTGAAGTTGGCATTTTTAATGACACGTATTGCTTTGCACGTCTCGATGTGAGAGTCAACGCTCTTCCCAGAAAAGGTTTCGAACAAAATAAAAATGAGGCACATGAAGGAGATAGGGGGGTGTGGAACGGGGTACAAAATTCGGGAATGCTTTTAATGCTTCAGAGGCTGTCTAGGAGGTAATCGGAGGCAGGGAAACGAAGACGCAAATGTGTGCCACTGTTGTCTTAGTGAACGAAAATAACAAAAAAATGAACAGCGAGATGTTCGGCAAACAGAATCCTTTGAAGCTGAAAATATGCAGCTTGGTCATCAATTACCTAATAGGCTCCGAACACTAGCGTGCTTCAAACTGGAAGCACGTATGGACGATGCAGAAAATCGGTCTCACCGTAACAATCTCATTTTTTACAATATTCCTGACACTAACCCCACTGAAATGTATGCAGACTCGGAAGAAACAGTCATTCGCCATTGCTCCACTCAACTAGGTTTTGTCATCTTACCCAATATAATCGAGCGTGCTCATCGCCTCGGGCTCCGCTCTAGTTATCGCACCAGGCCAATCATCGTTAAATTCATGTCATGGAAAACTAAAGAAAGCATCCTTTCCTTAAGCAATGAGCTTAAAGGCACCAACTACAGTATTGGCGAAGACTTCTCCCTTCCCGTTCGTAACACCCGCAAACATCTTGTAGCCTTTGCCAAATCGGTATCCGATAAGTTCTCTTTGCTCTTCAAAACATTACACATCGGTCCTAAACGCTACATATTCGATGAATCATCACAAATAGTCAAAGAGGTAAAATAGCAACCATCTCAACCCCTGTCGACAGATCGTTCTAGGCATGTACACCAAGAAGCCCTTTCATTGTCAGCAATCTTTACTCACGTGCGAAGTTTCATTTCAAAGCACGACATTGTTTCCCATAACGTCACTTCATCTGCCAGTAACATGCTAGTCTTGACAGAAACGTGGCTTAACAGCGATATTTCCGATTGTGAAGTGCTTTCTGACTTGTCCAATTTCTGTGTTTTTCGCAAAGATCGCCCAGATCGAAGGGGAGGAGGGGTACTGATTGCCACCGCTCGAGACCTATCATGCTCAGCGATTAACCTTTCATCCGATATAGAAATAATATGGGTTTTATGCCACGCTTCACCTAAGACAGTTGTGATCGGCGTTTGCTACAGGCCTCCTAACAGCCCAGATTTCCCTCGAAAACTTAATAACGCATTGAATAAAATTAAAGCTAAACACTCTAACACATGCACTCTCCTATTCGGAGACTTCAATTTTCCGAGTATCGACTGGAATAATCTCACCGCTACTGGTAATAAGGATGCTAATTAATTTCTAGACGTTTGCCTTAATTTGAACCTCATTCAAACTGTATCCGAGCCAACTCGTGTAACCGAAGACTGCGCAAATATTCTAGATCTATTATTAACGGATAACCCTGAATGTATTCATTCTATCACGTATCTACCAGGCGTCAGCGATCATCACGTCATACATGCTGGCTTCACGATTAAACCATCGTTACGCGCAACAACTAAAACAACTATCCGATTTTACGATAAAGGAAACTATACAGCAATAAATAATGAACTTCGGGAATTTTTGCCAGCATTTTAATCTAACTTTAATCAAAGATCCATTCATAATAACTGGTCCTTGTTTCAGAGGAAAATCCACGATTTGGTCGACAGGTTAGATTCCGAGCATAAATATACGAACTCCATTAAAAATCTCCGTTAAAAATAAGAACTCTAACTCACTCCTAGTAACGTCGGGCGTTCCACAGGGATCTGTGCTTGGCCCACTACGGTTTCTTATATACATTAATGATCTGCCTTCAAACGTAACATCTAAAATACGCATGTTCGCTGACAACTGTGTACTTTATCGTGCTATTCGCACCACTGCTCACCAATCTGCTCTTCAAAATGATCTCAATGCTGTTCAGGAGTGGTGTGAGTGGCTAATGGAACTTAAACCCACGTAAATGTAATATTTTGTCTATCAGCCGCCGCCGTAATTCTCTAATTTTCTCTTACGAAATATCAGAAGTTCCCGTACAACTAGTTCAGTCATACAAGTACCTAGGCATAACAATTTCTAGCGATCTATCTTGGAGCTTACATGTTACTTACATAATATCGTCAGCAAACAAGACGCTAGGTTTCCTCAAGCGCCATCTTCACCATGTTCCAAAACATGTAAAGTTATTAGCTTACAAATCATTCGTCAAGTCCAAACTAGAGTTTGCATCGCTCACTTGGAATCCTCATCAAGCTTACCTCATCAATGCCCTCGAATCTGTTCAAAATCGCGCTGCTCGCTTCATTCATTCATCGTACTCTTATGACATCAGCGTTTCCTCCTTAAAAATAGCATCCGGATTATCATCATTATCGCTCCGCCGTCGCATTGCCAGCTTGTCTTTATTTCACAAATTCTTCAACAGCTCTATGCACATCGCACCTTACATTCTTCCCCCAGCACGCATATCTCACCGCACCAGCCACCACCTAGACGTTGCCCGTCCACGCTTACGTACCGTCACTTTTTCAAATTCCTTCTTTCCTCATGCAGCCCCAGACTGGCAACGGCCTTCCAAACAACGTTGCCATCATCACTTGTCCAAGTCTTTTCGCTGAAAATGTAAAAACTTTCCTGTCATTGTTAATCTGTGGTTTTAGTTGTTGCCACCCCTTATGTAACACCCCTCTTTTGGGGCCTTTAAGGTAAAAAAAATGAAATGAAAAATGCGCGCGGTCGTGCGCTGTAGCCTCTTTCGTTCAAGGCGGGAAACATGATATTGTGAAAATATCAGTAACATGGAACAATATTTAAAATTACAGTTAGCAATGCGTGCTCTTCGAACGTTTTATATATGGTACATGCACTGTAAGGGAAAGAAGTCGAGTGTCGGAGAAATATCCTGGCAGCTCTATTTCCAAGCATCGGCCCGTAAAAAGGGCAGCCGGCGGTCACTTTCAATGAAGGTTTTTATAAACATTTTTACAACTTCCTTGTTAACGACGAACACAGCTGAGCCGCGAACATGATGGCCTCACGTCTTTTCATCTTGGAGCGTGGTATCATTTAAACGTCTTTTTGCAAAATACATTTTGGTCTTCACAATGACGGCCTGAGGTCTTTTCATGTACATTGTATTGTTAATTCAAGGACTACAAACTGCAAATTTTAGTAGCGTGTCTTCTTCCAAATGTTGCGTTACACGTTACAATGCATGGATACGCGCATGGTGCTCGGCTACTGATCCGGAGTTCCCAGGCTCGAACCTAACCACGGCGGCTGCGTTTTCATGGAGGCAAAACTCTAAGACGCCCGTGTGCTGTGCGATGTCAGTGCGGGTTAAAGACCCCCGGTGGTCGAAATTATTCCGGAGCCCTCCACTAAGACACCTGCTTCTTCCTTTCTTCTTTCACTCGCTCCTTTATTCCTTCCCTTACGGCGCAGTTCTGGTGTCCAACGATATATGTGACAGATACGGCGCCATTTCCTTTGCCCTGAAATCAATTATCATTTTGCAGCCGCGGTGGCTGAGTGGTTATGGCGCTCGGCTGCTGGCCCGTAACACGAGGGTTCGATCCCGGCCGCAGCGGTCGAATTTCGATGGAGGCGAAATTCTAGAGGCCCGTGTGCTGTGCGATGTTGCGCAAGATAAATCACCCGAGGTGGTCGAAATTTCCGGAGCCACTCACTACGGCGTCTCTCATTGCCTGAGTCGCTTTAGGAAGTTAAACGCCTATAAACCAAATCAAATAATGTTATTCATATTATTATTATTATTATTATTATTATTATTATTATTATTATTATTATTATTATTATATTTTATTATCAACGCAAGGCGGTCCTCGTATAACCGTTAAATATGTTATAACTGAATTTTTTGACGTGCGTCGGTTACATCAAGCAAGCGATATCTGTGACATTTATTAAGTGTTGATTCAACGTGAGACATAAATCAGACTACAGTATAAAGTTTGATACGTAGTTACAATTCACAATACCTATGCTAGAGTGCTTCAAGCTGGTGTGACCAAAAATAATTCATCAGCAGTTATATTATTTTTATCATGCCTCACGAGATGATTGCTGTAGCGTGTAGAAAGTGTTTATCCTTGTACGCGTTACAGCAATCATTCGGCTCATTAAACAGAACCGGTAACAAGAACAGTTTGAATTACAAACGATTTACTTGTCGTGGCGAATAACGCGTGTGACTCATCTATTTTATTGTGTTACGCATTACTTTAAAGATGAAATCACGAAAAAAAGAACTTAACTCTGCTTCTTGAAATCTTTCTTTTTTCAATTTAGAAAGCATCTAGTTTGTCAAGGAGACAGCCTGATGTGCTTTTTGTACAATCAGTTTATAATTCTGTACTGCTACGGTCCATATTTATCTACGCTGCCAGAGACCTAAGCTCGGCCGAGATGGTGTTTATCGTACTTGAAATAGTCTCAACTACTGTTTCTCTCGTTCGCTTCGATTTTTCTTGTTTTTCATCGCAGGATTCAAGAATACCGAAAGTATGCCATCACACTTGATTCTTCTGTTGTACTTCTCATGCTGAAGTTGTCTGTATTGCGCTTGTAACAAGCGGAATGCGAACATTTCAATTGCGTGCCCTTTTATTAACTACATCTGACCGGAGCCGTAGCAAAGGTAAAGGTAAATTACATTATTAGTTCATTTTGTCAGAGGCAAGGCATTATTAGTTTGCAGAGATTCAAGGAAAGGTTTAACGTCCACAGAAAATAAAATCAACGGTTGGGTGAAACGAGGCCTAACAATTGGTGGACGTAGATAGGCAAGCGAAATATTTGACTGGTGGAGGGAACTTTCCATGGCAAACTGGGAAGCATTAATTCCAAAATCATTATTATATACATGAAGTGTGCAGTGTCATGATGGCTGCAGCGTGGGCGTCTATGTGAATCCTCTATCTGGCAACCTGACAGGTAACAGATATTTTAGAGACAATTTTGCACTCTCCACCCACCGTCTGCTGACCTTCGCTTCCCCGCTCTTCACCTCTAAGAGACGAGAGAAACGCCAGAGGGGATCATTCAGGAAAGCTGAAAATGACTGAGAATTAGTCAGATAAAATCAACGAAAGCTGCGATCACGAATAGAAATGGCATAAGGAACGAAGCAGAACCGGAATTGTATGAGGGTTAGTATGGACCCGTAATGTCTATAGACTGGTGAGTCAAACAAAATAAAATGAAAATTAAAACAATGTTAAATTTTGAAAGGTATGAGGTTCTCTCGGAGTAAATCCTACTGCTCGCCTCTATTTTCGTTTTTCAAGTTTTAAAATTCGTTTATATTTCTGAGGTACCAAATCTTCGCCACAAATGTCTGCATCTTAGCTTTTCAAGAAACGCGGCAATTTTGCATGAAGCATCCGCAAATCAGGGAAGCTCGCAAACATCAGTTTTAAAGAGAAATTCCAGGCGCTTCTAAGCCTAGCGTCGTCAGTTTCAGAAGGTCTGAAGTGCGTATTCAAAAACCTGTTTTACAAATCAGCGAGAAAAGCTTTTCTGAAGCCGGGATTTCTTTAAATAAGTGGATACCATAGCTACGAAAAAAATATGATTCGCGGCGACGCAGAGTTTTCAGCACCCTCCAAATAGGAAATGGGGAGTGAAGATAGTGATAACACTATTTTTAGTAGCCTTCCGTTCCTCCTACTAGCGTAAGAAAAAATCGTACTTTAATTAGAGAAACTTTGCAACGCTGTAACGTTTTGTGAGTAATGTTTCATACGTTATGTTACAGTCAGAAAAAAATCTGGTTTCGCAGTATAATGTTTTTAGAACCACAACAAATAATACCTCAATACCAAACGAAAAAAAAATTTCAGGTTTGATCACTTTTCATCGTAAAATAGATCTTCATATCTTTATAAGTTCCTTGAGGTGACTGCGTTACTGCTTATCCTAATGAATGAAATATGTCTTTCATTATTTGCCCTTAATTTTCTATATATAATTGCTTCCTTCTTTCTTCTGTTCATCTTTTGTTGCCTTATCTTTTCGGAGAAATCGTCGGATGCAGAGTGTATATTCAGGAATTGCAGTTTCCACTGACTTCATATGTACGCATTATAGTTTGCAGAATGCCAGAACTGCAAAACCCGACCGCGGCGGCTGCGTTTTTATGGAGGAAAAACGCTAAGGCGCCCGTGTGCTGTGCGATGTCAGTGCACGTTAAAGATCCCCAGGTGGTCGAAATTATTCCGGAGCCCTCCACTACGGCACTTCTTCTTCCTTTCTTCTTTCACTCCCTCTTTATCCCTTCCCTTACGGCGCGGTTCAGGTGTCCAACGATATATGAGACAGATACTGTGCCATTTTCTTTCCCCCAAAAACCAATTATTCTTATTATTATTAAACAAGGCTTCGTAAGCTTCGTTAAGCCCATTACATTTGCTAATACTCCGACCGTGTCTGGGTTCGCCACTTCGTAAAGCTCCTGGTGAAAAGGTTAATGTGAGCAAAGGTTTTGCCGCACTACTTGCGTAGTTTAAGGCAATTCTTCGTGGTTTAGATTCGCAATAAGGTTTGTACAATGCTCAGAGGACACCTTCATGGAATTTTTATCAGTGATAAGAGCATTAAGTGAACCGAGACTAAACAACTATGAAATTTCAGTGTGTCTTATGGTCTTCCAGTATTCTTCAGGATGGTCCTTAATCTAAAAAATACCCGATATTTCAGAAAAGCCGATTGTCCAAACTAATCTCCAGCAGCAGCCCGTTACAGATGTCCGGTACAGGGAACTCGCACTGTCGAGCGATAAATTCCCGGTTATCTTTTCTGATTGTTATATACGATACGTTCAAGCGCAACATTTCCTCAAAATTTTAGAGCCGATAAGTTGGATAGATGTGCAAAAATCAGATAGCGTGTTAAACTCACAATCAAATTCCTGTTCTGATTATCTTACATTGCTGAATATTGCCGCCAGGTGTCCCCAGGCGGCGCCTTGAGGACAAAGAAGTGAGTCGCACGTGCTGTTTGCAGCTGGGAAACTGCTTGATTCCTTGCGGCCTGTGACTAGCCTCTTGATTCTGCAAGCCATTTGTGACATTTTGTAGTGGAGGTGCTGGGTAAATCGCTCTGGAATATGTTGCACACACCTCCGAACACCGAGGACCCCAGACCTCTCTCTGTCGACACGCCAGTGCACCGGGTCAGCAGGCGAAATCTTGGACTGCCCCCTGAGCATGGGCTATTGGAGACAACCTCGCCGCCTGATCGACTACCTCCTGTGTTCAGGCTATTCAACTCTCCCTCGGCGCCTAATCCTCAACCGGTCATACAAGGCGCCGCGTACTACACCCTCCAGAACGCACGGCTACCAGAGTCCTTTCACGGGACTGAACTGGAGGACGTGGAAGATTGGCTCCTCCAGTTTGAACGTGTCGCCGCATTTAACCAATGGGATGACGCCGTCGAGCTGAGGGACGTTTTCTTCAGCTTGGAGGTCGTTACTGGTACGTGATACGAACACCGTAAGGACACTCTTTCATCATGGCCTGAGATCCGACGTCAACTGCTCGCCGCGTATGTCACCGCTGATCGTCCGGAGCGAGCTGAACGACCCTTGCAATCCCGTATGCACATTCGCAACGAAACTGTTACCATGCACGTCGAAGACATGACACGGCACTTCCGACGGGCTGTCCCAGCTATGTCGGAAGCCAAAAAGCTGCGCCACCTAATGCGCGGTGTTAAAGAACAGCTTTCGCCCGCCTCGTACGCAGCCCCCAAGCACTGTTGCCGAGTTTCTAGCGGAGGAAGTCACGATGGAGCAGGTCCTCCGGCAGCGTTCCACCGCGTACGACCGGGCAGTCCTTGCTGCTTCTGTTACGGAGTCCCTCCCAATTTTCAACAGCAATACCGACTTTCTCCGCGACATGATCCGCGCTGTTGTTCGTGAGGATCTAGAGAAGATTTGTGGTACGTCGCAGCCAGCCGCCAGCTCCCTTACGAGCGTTATCCGCGAAGCTATCAGGCCTTTGTTACTACACGCCGAACAACAGCCTACCCAGACAGACTACTGCCGCCCGACACGCTGAAGCTCTGTGACGCCCCGTACCAAATCGACCGGCATTTCAACCACCCAACCAGGCAGCCTACTGCCACCCGACCTACACTGACGCACTGCGAAGCCCTGCCCCGAATCCAGCAGCAGTTTTTCCCAATCATCACGACGTCCTGCTACCCTCCGTGAAGCCAGGGCAGCACCGCAATCCGCGTTATCGAGAATCCCTGCGCAGAGCGGGCGTCAGGCGTGGCCCTGACCGCCGGCGTTTGTGCTTCCACTGTGGGGAGCCCGGTCACCTGTTCCGCCGCTGCCCATATCGAGAGCTTGGCCGGCAGGGTTGTCCATCCGACGCGCCACGGCCCTGGTTTGGCTGAGTCACACGAGCCACAGCAAGACTACTGCATACCATCCGCGGTCAAACGGACTTACGGAGCGCCTCAACAAAACCTTAGCAGACATGCTCGCAATGTACGTGGACGTACAGCACAAGACTTGGGACGAGATCTTCTCATATGTGGCGTTTGCCTACAACACGGCGATTCAGGAAACGACTCTATTTACGCCGTTTCGCCTTGTCTACGGTCGTGATGTTTACGCGATGCTCGACGCCATGCTGCCGTGCCCTACTGACGACCAGGCGCTCACGCCAAACGCCGAGGAAATTACCCGGCACGCAGAGGAAGCCCGCCAACTGGCCCGTATGCACATCCTCCCCAGCAGGCAACGGATGCAGAACACTACTACCAACGGCATCGCCACGTCGAGTACCACCCCGACGACAAAGTGTGGGTATGGACCCCGGTACGTCGCCCCGGCCTGTCGGAGAAGCTGCTGAGCCGCTACTTTGAACCCTACACAGTGCTGCGCCGCATCATGGATGTGACGTATGAAGTCTTCCCGGATGGCACTCTGCCAAGCTCGCACCGTCGACCGCAGCCTGAGGTTGTGCACGTACTGCGTATGAAGCCGTATTTTACGCAGTAACGGGCACCTCGATCGCTCCAAGTGCGCCCACGAATTTGCTTCCTTTTTTTTGGATGGGGAGGGGGAATAATGCCGCCAGGTGTCCCCAGGCGGCGCCTCGAGGACAAAGAATTGAGTCGCGCGTGCTGTTTGCAGCTGGGACACTGCTTGATTCCTTGCGGCCTATGCCTAGCCTCTTGATTCTGCAACCCATTTGTGACAATATACTGTCTTTAACTCACCACTCTATTGCAATTGTGATCCTCTTTCATTTCTATTTCTAAGCCCTTCTTTCCTTCATATCTGCTAAGTCATGTTTAGGATGATGCCTTTTTTCTCTCCCCTATACGTGAAGAGCAGGAAATGAAGCCAGAGGGAGAGGGGCAACGGTTAGCAGGTGAGAGGTAAACATCCAGAAGTCTTTCTAAACAGCAGCTACCACCTGCCACGGTTGCCAGGCGCCGGCTTCACATGGACGCCGCCGACGACACGCTGGACAGTTTTCGCCTTCTTGGCACTCCTAATGTAATCCCATTAAAAACGCCGGTCGGATAGAGGATCAGAGTTAAATTGTCGTTGGCAAGTAAGAATCTCTGTTTTGTCCAAAAAAAAAGTGCGTCTCGCTTAATGGCAACAGACCTCGTCAATTACGTGTTGGCAAAGCAGTACTTACTGTTCTTGGGCAAGAAGTTTCCACTCGCTTCGAGGCTGTTATATCCGTCAAACATATGAACAAAAGGTCACCCTGCGCTTGGTATATAGCAGAGATTTCACTCTACACGGACACCTTAGCAGTCATGCAATCTTTGAGGAGCCTGGATGTAGAAGAGCCTTATGCGAAAATAATGGAAAAAATCTATAGCAACCGCTTAGCTACTATTGTCCTTCATAAATGAAGCAATAAAATTCTAATAAGGCAGGGCGTCAGGCAGGGAGACCTGGACTCGCAAACTCTATTTACCCCCTCTTTAAAGAAGCCGACCGGAGGTGTCAATTGGGAACAGTTGGGGATGAGATAACAGTTCTTGAATAATACGTAAATAATATTCGATTAACTGACGACATTGCATTCCTGAGTCATTCAGAAGATGAATTGCAAATCATAGTCAATGAAACAGGCAGGCAAACTACAACGGTGGATCTAAAATTTAACATGCAGCAAAGCAAAGTAATGTTCAAGAATCAAGAAAGGGAACACCAGTTCACAAACGGCATTGAGGTGCTGGAAGTGGAAAATAATACGCCTACTTAATGCAGGTAATGACCGCTGATCCGGATCATGAGAGAGGTAAAAATAGGTTGGAGCGCATATGGCAGGTACTCTTAGATCATGAATGGCAGTTTACAAATATTCCTCAAGAGCAAAGTATAAAACACCTGTATCTTACCGGTACTCACCTAGGGGGCAGACACGTGGAGGTTATCGAAAAGGGTTTAGCTAAAGTTGAGGGCAACGCAGCGAGCTAAGGAAAGAAAATGATAGCTGCAAAATTAAGAGAGCGGAAGCGGGCAGAGTGGGTGAGGGAACAAATGGGGGTAATTACATACTAGTCCTTTTTATTAATTTTCCTTTTATTTTTTACTTAGACTTTTGCCTAAGAGGCGGCACAGCCCAAAGGCACAATGTTGCCTGACAGGGCCTCAGCCTCAAGCTACATAACAAATAAACATGTAAAATTCAAACGTCCGGCAGGCTGGTGCAAAACAGTATCGTAGATAAGGATATAAAACGAAATCAAAGAAAAGTAGGCACAAAAGTACACATTATACATA
Source organism: Amblyomma americanum (assembly GCA_030143305.2). Classification (NCBI taxonomy): domain Eukaryota; kingdom Metazoa; phylum Arthropoda; class Arachnida; order Ixodida; family Ixodidae; genus Amblyomma; species Amblyomma americanum. The sequence goes on along the minus strand of JARKHS020024896.1, from coordinate 6,160 downwards.
GCAAAAATACATACACACTCATAAACAAGACCGAAGCGCTTGACGAGAATTTGAATCGTAAATTTACGACGATGAGTATACAAATAAATAAGGAGACCAATACATATGCATGAAGCACTACATCAAACAATAGAGTTCTGGGAGAGTCATTTGCCCTGCAGTAGGCGTAGTCAGGCTAATGATGATGATGATGCTATTTTCTGATTTGAATTATAATAGACAGGCATAATTGAAAGATGTACGTCTTCAATAAGTAAATCGCAAGAAAGCACTGCCAAAGTTGAGGAATAAACCTTGGCGTTTCATGTCGCCCGATTTTTGAACATATTTTGGAAATCGAATACCACGCCCACCCGTGAATTGGAATATCACTTTTGCCACACGACGAAAGTAATGGAAAATAATAGTTAATATCTTAGTTAGCTGTACAGAAGTGTTCAAGAGCGTGTGAAAGTTATTCAGGAGGAAACGCGGTATTCTGTTTTTATAATTGATTTTCAGCAACCATGCACACTATACGACGCGTTTCAGTACCTGGCCTCTGATCGAGAGTGCTTTTAATCTTACGTAGTTTGGCATCGTCACAGCCGGAACTTGAGGGTATCAGACCTGATCCTAAATCCAAAACATTTCACTATTTTCGATTCAGTTGCTGAAATCGCGAGAAACTCCGTCACTACGAATTGCCCACTCCCAACGTGATAACGAAAACAATATGTTCCTTAAAAAATGCATTTTTGACTGTTTGTTTACTGCTTCTTGCATAGATAATTGCTTTCAAAGAAATATTTTTATATATAGAGGTGTCACACAACTACGTCGAGAACTTTAAACCATGATGTTCCTTTTTTCTGTGGAGCAGGACATTTTTCTTTGGCAGTCCGTCATCCTGCACCAATACAATTGTTTGTTCTGTGGAAGCAGATTTTGGTTCGTCTTTACACGTTCAGCTTCATTAAACTACCGCTCGAATCCCGATCGTCGTCGCCGTTCTGAAACTCGGAGAGAGGTCAGGCACATCAAAGAGTTACGATGCGATGTCCGATGATCGATGTTCGCAATCGCTTTCAGGATGAAGCGAAGCACTTTTGGTGTCCATTGAAGGACAAGTCTGACACATTTGCACAGCGCCCACAGGGATGGCCTCCAACAGACGTCGAGGCTTACGCAGGACAGTTTTTGCCTTCACGGAACTCCTAATTCTATGATATTAAAATATACTTCAAATATGGAATTACTGTCAAACTCGAGCTTAAAGCTAAACTTTTCTTTTTATTCTAAAGGAGTTTACCTCGCTCATTGAAGCTTCGCAGCATTAATTGCGGGTTGGAAGTGCAATACTTTATCTTCTTCCGCCACCATTTCCTACTTCCTTCGGGGCTGCAATTTCCGTCACGCAGGTAGACACATGGTTATCTTTCTCTTAATATTGAGCACATCTTTGACACTGAGCTGAAACCTCTGGGCGACAGGAGCAGAAGAAAAAGCTCTGCCACAAGGAGACATGAACAAAATTACTGAATTACTCGGCTCGAAAACATTTCACCCTTCCCGCTGTCTCCACATATAATAGACGCCTACCATGCTTCATAGGGCACTTGACTTGTTCGTCGGCGATGCTTTGCAACCCTGTCTCCTGATATAAACAGCGTTATCAGCGGTATTAGAAGCAGACAATACCAGCATGTCATCGGGGAGAATCATTGCTCGGCTGCCTGTTATTCAATACATATTTTGTCACACACCAGATCTTCCTGATTTCACGTGCTTGACGCGATTAAGATTTTTCAGCCTCAAAGGAGTATACGGTCATTGCTGGCGTCCTTCAAAAATTAATAATACGGGTCCTTGATTAAATTTCTTACGGTGCGAGAATAACTGGCCACAATGTTTGTGTGCAATCAGAGTGCGGTTCAGAATTTCAGTGCAATTTAGTGAGATGCTTCTGGAGCGCAAAAAGGGAAAATTTGTCCGATTTAATGGAAGAGGCCTCTTTTAGTGATAACACTGAAGGCAAGACAGACAGAGACCCATTTCACCAAGCGCTATTTTAAATTTACTCTGTGCTTTGGCAGTTTGGTAGATGCAGCAACTAGGAGCAATACCCATATTTTTGCATGTTTGGGGTTAGTATGTTATGGAATAAATTAACCTTACTCGTGCACGTTTATTGCAAAATGATACGCAAGCGTATGAACTGCACCACGTAATGGCCGCTGGGTATTACCAGCATCTTGAGCATACTTAGCAGAAAGCCTGTTTTAGCTCTTAAGAGAATAAATAAATGTTTCAGTAAGTTTAGTTTTCTGGATTAATTCAAGGGGAGTTCATTTTTTAAATATATGTTTTTAATGAAAAGAGCATTTTTTGGCAGAGCGTTGACAGCGGTGTAGCACAGCTGTATAGAGCTAGGACTTGCTAACAGGCTGGTTAACGAGCATTTCATATTTAAATCTTAACTCACGCACTTGGTCTCCTTATTCATTGTCAGGCATGTATCCCACTGCAATATCCATAAAACTTTCTAGAATTTCAAAAAGCAATTACCCTCGGCGCTTTGGGCCAACAAGTTTTGCGTACATCACGCCAGAATACACGCGCATTAAAAAAGCACGCAAACGAATCATCCCCTCTACTTCACGCAATTTGTCGAAGTAGACAAAAGGTGTCCGGCCGCAACGTCGAGGATAACTGGCTGGCGCTGTCATGCGTTGCATCTATGTATGGTGACTCCCAGTATGTTTTTGTGGACGGATCCCTGACGATCACCTCTTCAGCTGGAGTGGTGATAGTGCCTGGAAAGGCCTTACGGAACCGTTCCAAGCTGCTGAATAAAACGTCAGCCACGGCAACAGAATAGGCAGCCACACAGAGGCCGTCGATTATATTGGTCAGCAGTCCATCTTATGCGACATGAAATCGGCACTGCTGGTCATGCAAACTTACGTTAAACCAAAGACATGCGAGCAGCTAGTTCAAAAGATTGTGCTTTCGTTCGCTGAGGCTTTTCACCACCGCCATATTGTAAAGTTTCAATGGATACCGAGCCGTTGTGGCACAGCGGGGAACGAGCGTGCTGATGCCGAGGCTCGACTAGCTCATGCTGATGGGGATTTCATTGAAATAGCTTTTTCCAGACCTGACATTGGAGCCTTGCTGGCGCATTTCTTGCAAGCCGCAATCCAGTGGCACTAGAATGATTCGAGCCATCAACAAGACTGCATCTCTAAGCTTGACGCCGGCTTACGATTTCATCTGCCACCTAGGAGGGTTCGACGTCAAGAGACTTTATTCCACCGTTTACGACTTCGTGTTGTCTACACCAAACACTACCTTCACAAGATCGGAATTGAAACGAGCCCAAATTGCGTACAGTGTCACACTCCAGAGACTATTGGACATCTTTGCGAGTGCCGGAACTACACTAAAGAGAGGAGAACCCGGAAATCGACCGTGAGAAAACTGGACTGTAGCCCTCTGCCCTCTCTGAATAAACTCGTTTAGCCGCAATGGCGAAACGCGCTGATGGGTGGTGTGGGACGAAGGCATAGCTCAGGTTTTTATGTGAAACAGGCCTTGATACCCGTCTGTGACTGCCTTTGCACTGCCTACACTGTTTGCACAGCGTACCACAGTAACGCATGTACAGTGACAACTCTTACATCATGCGTGAGTGTGCACATTTGTGTCTCCATGGAGCGCCTCTTCCAGTATGCGTTAATTACTTGCGTACGTATGTTTTCAAACGATGATTTTCAGCTGCGTCTAATCATCCCGATGCGAGTGCCAGCCAGTGTGTGTGTGCTAACAGCACGCTATGAAACTCATTGTATTATGCCCTCATCAACCTTCATTCGCTCTTTTCCTGTCCTTCCCTTCCCTTTTCCCCAGAGTCGAGTAGCAGGCCAGGTTTATGTTTCTACCAGCCGACCTCTCCTCTTTCCTCTCATTGAAATTGGTTTATATCTCTTTCTCTCTCTTCATTTCGAGTAGGATGTCATTAACCCGTGTATGTTTCTTCACCCACTCTGGGCGCCTTAAGTAACCTAACGTTACACCCATCATTTTTCCGTCTTCTTCTTCGTCCTCCTAAGGCACGGCACATACCCACATAGGGGAAATGGCCAAGGGAGTTTTCCTTCGATAGGGCGCTTCGTTTTCCTTAACTTGAACTGAATCCTTTTCGTTAGCCTCTATGTTTCCGCCCAGTAGTTGACCAGCGATAAGATACAGCTGTTATACAATTTTTTTCTCTAGGTATATTGGTAAACTGGGCTACTTGATCTGATAGAACCTCTCGTATGTTCTCCACTCCAATCTTATTCTAGTTATTTCCCTCGCAAGATCAGGATGAGCGGCCACTACTTCCCCTATTCCATTATCACTTCCAGCACCGCGCCACCGATTGTGAATTTCTGTTCTTTTTTGAGCGTGTTGCACGTTAATCAACGTCAGCCGATTGGCAACATCAGCCGGAAGTCATTGAGTGATACAACGTTCTGCTACAACTGCTTCATTGTGGTGCGCCGCCAGCCCGGGAACGCAGTTCACTGCTAGGGGCTATTTTTCGCATAGCTGTTCTATTAGCGGCACCAGTTGGTTAAGCACCTTGGTTTACTGCACGCTACAATACGATACTGCTGACGAAAAGACAGCGAATAAAGAGACAAGTACATGAGAGGCGCGACTCGTATGTATTACTTGTCTGGCTCTTCGTCTATAGCGCCGTATTTTGAGCGTGCAGTAAGCCAATAGAAAAAAAAACGCGTCATACTCCGCTTACTCTTTGCTAAAAGCGCACGCAGTGCACTGCGGCAGTCACTGCTGCTGGGTTCTGGTCTCCTTGGACGGATTGAATGCCCCCGACGCGATTGACTGCCTCCTCTCTTCCGCCGACACGGCAGCGGCACTTGGCCGCTCTTCGTCCAGCGCAACAGCCACGGAGGAGGACGAAGGGAGAAAGGAGCACGCCGCAATGCTTTCGCAGCGGCACAGCCACTGGCACGCGGTCGTCAAGTCGTGACGTCACGCAGGACAGCGGTGCAGGTGACCAGAGGGAGGTGGACCATTCGGGGTTCGTTTCCGCCTTCACCTCTCGCGTGCTGGCGCCCACGCTCTCTCACAAACTTCGATTCTTCAGAGCCTCAGTCCTTCATCTGCTGCTGCATCGCCGGTTTCTTCTAGGCAACCCCTTTTAAGCACTAAGAGATGGAGCCCACACTAAAGAAGGATACTATATGGGACAGAAACGCATTTTTCATCGCAGGAGGAAATAAATTGAACTCTGCTAAGCTGATTTGCATTGCCTTATATTGAGTGAGGGTTCTTAAATGCACAATATGCTGCGGAAGTCGATCAATTGGGTCGTTGAAGATACTATCTGTATATACAGTCAATGCATCCCGCTTGCTCATTGTTCCGCGTTTCATCCGGACATTGTATTTCACAAACAGAAAATGGAAAAAAGGCCGTGCTGCTACCCGCGTAGCCGACTTTATGTTCACACACTCGAAGATAATGTAATACATTTATTTTGGAGCAGCTTCTCATTTTTCCCCTACAGAACCTCATTTTCCACACGCGTTGGACAATATCGGACATGTGAACATTTCGAGCATGTACAATTTTTGTCTGTGAATGAAATGCGCAGAATCGTGACGAGAGAGACGTGCTTCATCTGCTAGAAGAATACCATTTGGCTGGCTAGCGAGGCAACGTAGAAATAATGTTTTTTCGCGAATCAGCATCCAGTGAACTTTTATCCATGTCTGTACCCCCCAATCACTACGTGTATTAAAATATTAAATATTTTCGAAGCGTCTATTTTTAGTATCCGAAAGGTTTTTCCGGGGTACCTGAAACGCAAAAGCGCAGGCTTTAGAAGTACGCATTCAACAAGCTAGGGTCCTATTCGCGCATTCACCTTACAGAGCAAGCGGGCATTTTAAGGAAGCTGCCCCTGAAAAAATAAATATTCTCATGCTAACCAAAAACGTCATTGTCAAGTGCTTCGACGCAGTAAAAGAAAGGAAAAGCAGCAGGCAAACATGAGTTACAGAAGATGTATTCAACTGCGATGGAGAGACAATCCTAGAAAAAAACTGACATGCTGGTTTTAATTCTTTGTATTGGTCTTAGAGCTTTCAGTCTTCACCTACTG
>JARKHS020024895.1:0-32213 GCA_030143305.2 Amblyomma americanum | reverse complement strand
GGCTAACGAAAAGGGTTCAGCTTAAGTTAAGGACAGCACAGCGAGCCATGGAAAGGAAAATGATAGGTGTAACGTTAAGGGACCGGAAGCGGGCAGTGTGGGTGAAGAAACAAACGCGTGTTAATGACATCTTAGTCGAAATCAAGAGGAAGAAATGGGCATGTACTGCAAAGGCAAGATAACCGCTCGTCCTTAAGCGTAACGGAGTGAATTCCAAGAGAAGGCAAGCATAGCAGGGAGCAGCAGAAGGTTAGGTGGGCGGATGAGATTAGGAAGTTTGCAGGCATAGGGTGGGCGCAGCTGGCAAAGGACAGGGTTAATTGGAGAGAGCTGGGAGAGGCCTTTGCCCTGCAGTGGGTGTAGTCAGGGTGATGATGATGATGACGACGATGATGAGAGAATGCGCGCCATTCATATATTAACTCTTTCGAACCAGATGTCGCTGCGCTTATGCTACGTATATCCTACATAGCAGGGCTAGGTCATCATCAATTTTTTAAACACGAAAAGTATCTCGCTCATTGACCCTGCTTAGTGAATGCAGGATAGGTGCAGGGGGTACTTAATAAATCGTGTCTAGTAATGCCCAGTGAGTTTGCTGGCCGCTTTACGAGTAAATACCAAAGCACGTGTTTCTTCAGAAATGTCGCATGGCAGGTTAATATAAGATAATCAGCAACTCCAGATCTATGCGAACAGAGCCGTACAAAATCGGGGACAAATATAATGGAGACAAGAAAGTGGTATGAATTCGTCACAATAGCGCTTTCACTGGGTATTGAGCTTGAACAATGCTGCAAGCTATGATTAAATCCAGACAACGCCTTAGACACGTCGAAAGCTTTGTTAAGAAAGTTGTGAATATAAATGCACAAATTAACAGCCGAAAAGAGCGGTCGTGGGACAGAAAACACGTCCACGTTTGTTTTTTTTTTCAATAAAATAAACAGCCTTTTTATTTCTCAGTATGAGACAAATGTTCTTTCCAGCTGAGTAGCTCGATGAGAAGGAAAGAAAACGCAACCTTCCGACAGCCACTTGTAAGGGCTGCATCCGTTGATGATCGTCATTTTATCGATGTATAATATAGGAGTACCTAGTTAATTCCTGATCAAAAAAGTGTTTTCCTCGATTCATCGGTACAACACTGATGACAAAAATTAACGCCAGGGATGAAAAAAAAGAACTATCTTCTACCGCAAGCACTGAAGAAAGGGAAATCAATGGCGCGAAATTTTTATTTTGTTTAGTTCTTTTGTTCCTACCTGCACTCTATTTGCATATTCGGGTTCCGCCTCATAAAGAGCGATGCGCTGTATTTCGTTGGTCCCCTGTCATTCGTGCGCCTCTTTTAATTACCACTTTCGTAGTTCACTGCGGGAAATGCGCTTAGTGAAAGCGCCTAACCCGACTCTCAAGTGCAGAGCTTGAAATTAACCCGAGGAAACAGGAGACGAGGAAGAGGATGGTGTCGGCGCTGGCGCAGCAGTAATTGCTGGTTTCATGCCATTATTCCCCGAAGGCTCCAGGCAGCGAGCCGAGCCCGGCCAAGTTTTCCAGTGATCTTGCGCGCATACAAACGAGTCCCTATGCTCAGTGTAAGCGAGACTTGAGGCAGTAAAAAAAGAAAAGACGCGTGAGGCGCTGTATAGGCAAAGGCCTTTAGAATATTGCATTCGTGGTACTAATGTTGCTCCAGGTTTCGCCTTCGTTTGTGATTGCGCGCGCCTTCTTCGAGATAGGTACGAAGTAGAGAACTTCAAAAGTACCGCAAATGCCTGCAGCGGTGGCGCTATGCCAGCTTCAAGAAACATTCAATTTCGATCTCTGTGCGGCTTAAGTTTGCTGGTTTTGTTTGTACCTTCCTTTAAAATTTGTTGCTCCTTCTCCCCTCAATTCAAGGGCATATTCAAGACGTTTATAGCTGAAATGCGTTCTCATTTATGCGCTAGTTTTAAGGGCCTTCATAGATCTTGAAGAAGCCCTTCAGTTAATGTAGGTAACAGGGAGCTGCAATCAAGGGTACAACTGATGTATTGGGGCTTGGTTGGTATTTATTTGCTAGAGGATAGTGGGGCGAGGTAGGAGCGACGCGGATGAAGCACCGCCGAGGACGGAAGAAGTCGTCATGGCAGCGCGTGTGTGTCATTTTGCCTGCAGCAGTCCCTATTTTGATCATCGTCGTATTCATTACCGGCACTAGCCGTGCTGAGTGTACTGTAGGGCTGAGGTCCGAAAAGGCACTGCAACGTCGCCTAGGCTGTCATGGCAACGAAGAGGAGGAGGCAGATTTCGATAGTTGGCTTAGCAGCAACTTGTATCACAACGCCTTTTTACCGAAGAGAGCGGCGGAGTGGAACTCCCTCGCCGCTTCCAGCATCATAACTGTAGATCTTACATCCTTGAAACTTGAAAACGGCTATAACCGTCATTTCCTAATACGTACGAAATATTACCTACTCCTTTAACACCCTAGATGCATTAAGGGTATTCACATAAGTAAATATATAATGCCTGACGGGGAAGCTACTCTAGATGATGATGCAAATATACTTACTCAAAAGAAAACTGGCATACGCACGCACAAATACACATCGATGGGTTTCACAACGACCATATTAGGCGAATGATTTAATTAAGAAATATCAAAGTGACTTAATCTGCAGGCAACCCCGAGGCAGCGTTATCCAAGTGAGCTCCGATTCGGGGATAGGCGTAGAAGAACTCTGCTCCTTTAGAGTTACTTCTGACGCGCTATGCCTAAGAGTTCGGGGTGGTGGGGGGGTGGGGGGGGGGGGGAGCATGACAACAGCAATCGTTTCGGTTCCAGGTGCGTGTTTCTTTTTTTGCTCACTTTGCTCTATAACCTCGGGTTCCGCTTCGTGGTCCTTGTGCTCTGCATTACACGATACATGCTTATATCTGTGGTTCCAAACAGGTCCCGTAAGCTTGTGTGGTACAAGACTCTTTCGATCCCTCGGCAAAAGTGCCGCATTGCGAGTCCGCTTATATGCGTAAGAAGCAAATGAGGAAAGAGAGAAATGCCTAATGCATTCACACATGAAATAGCAGTAGCCAGGAGATCACTAAAAGGAAACAGTGAATTTGTTGTTAAACCGATGGGTTTTAAAATCTAATGATTTAGAAACAAAAGTTTTCCATAACTATTGTTCGCCTTTTAGCCAGAACGGATGTGATAGCGTTCAGATCAATTGAGACTGTACGTCGTTTCAAACCATTCTAATTGGCATCTCGTCGTTCCTTATGTTACTCTTGCATAGAGTACCGCTATGCAGTCCATTACTGGCTTCTCTTCTTTCTTTTTTGTTTACGTCCGTCATCCGCCTGCTACAATAGATACCAATCTCTCTATCCAACTTGACATCTCCGAATAAACCCATGTTCCTGAAGCCGCGCCAAAGACAGAAACTGTGGCCAGTTAGCCCACTCGCTCACGCCTGACACCCAGTACAACCAGAAATCCCTCCACGACAACACTCGCACCACTCCGCACTACTCTTCTGGCACCGTTGTGCGGCTCTGAGAACCTTCAGTACCCCTGGACTGTCCTCGAAGTTTGTTTCCGAGTATTCCCCTACCCCGTCCTAGAGCACACATCTCCAGTTAACTACGTCGTCGAACCCCTCACGCCGTCTACCGATCTCCGCTTCCGTGAACGCGAGTCAGCTCGTGTACAGCACCTGGTGCCATAATTACGACTCCGCCATCTTACCGTCGCCGTAAGTCCCAGGATGCCTCCTCTTCTCCCCTGGTGGCATGGGGGGAGGGAGGGGGATGATTGTAAAGAAGATACAAATTCGTGACATAGAAAGTGAATATGCGCTCGAGCAGCATTGCTATCGTCATGTGTACCTGTGCTCAACCCGGCTGACCTCGGACTGTTTTCGCCGCTGCTCTCGTTGTCCCGGTTGTTTTCAATAAGCCCCACTGTTACAATGTATTATGGTTAGGCCGCCAAGATAATTGCGGAGAATACTGTCTTCATTTTATAGTCCCCGCTTGAAGGAATTAATTTTTCCACGCTTGTACTACTGGAACTACAAAGTGTCAGAAGTTTGTACCGATGAGGCCCGTAGAGCATCCTGTACATGTCTGGCATGGCTCAGAATTATTGCTCTGCTGCCCGCCTCTTAGTAGCCAGTATGTTATCTGAAGCTCAGTGCGAATTATAAATGCGCTTCTATTTTGCTCGCTTGTTTTGTTTCGTGTCCGCGCAAATATTGACTTACCGTACGATTTTTCATGCGATTTTGGCTTGTCGTACGAAGTTACGGAACCAGAAACAGCAACCATGGGACAACCATTTATTCGCTCATTTCTCAAAGGGAGTCGGTGCACTAACATCCCCTAACTATACGCTTTTTGCATGTACGCCATTATTTATTCACGCCTAATGCAGAGGTGGCAGATTTTTTCACGTCATACAGAAGGCGGAAGCAAACGCGAACAGTACTGCGGGCATCAGCACATTTTTACACGTCAGCTTCGGGGCCTCGCTTCATAAGACACTCTCGGGACGCGACGACCTCGAGTGAGCGCGGAAAGAAAAGAGTGTTTAGGAAAAGCTGCAAGTATAAACCTGTGCCTCTAAGCTAAGCGGTTGCTGGCATTAAAGGTAAATTTATATGAAACGACCAGCCACTAAAACTCTCAACGGTCTTACACAATGCCACCAAAAATATTCTTTTCATACTAAAAATGTCCAGCCGTCTTCATTTATAGTCTTCTGCGGTTCGGCATCGTGATTGTGCCGTTGTAAATGTTCCATAAAGAGTAGAACGTCGAGCCATCACGTTAGGCAGCAATTCCTTATTTTTTGTTTACAAATGCTGTATTTTGGGAAGTAATGCAGTCTTGCAACGATAATTTGTAGCAAACGGTGCTGTAACGGCTACAAGTATAACACGCTATAGCTGAGCCAAGCCAAGGACAGATTGTTCTGTTTCAAGCCGGCATCTTTCATACAATGGCAACCTTTCTTTAACCATTCAGCTCTTGAAAACTTTATTTGTATTGAAGCGGAGGAACCTTGCAATCAACACTTCTCTTCTTGGTGCTTAATAATTTTTTCCGCCCTTTTCCCAGAGAGGAAATTGCCGCAGTGGACAGTCGGCCATTTTATCATCTTTCTCAGTTTTCTCTTTCACAAATTTCTCCCTTCACGAGTTCGTCTTTTTTGCGCGCTTTTGGCAACGAAGAATGCTGCATATTTCATAAGTGCTTTTTTTGCGCCCCCTCACACGAACAGTCCGGAGTTTTGTATCGCGTAGAGTTTTTGAAACATTCAATGCTTTATTCATGAAAAAAGCTATATCTTCGAGCATACAGGTGTTATATTAAAGAAAAAAACACTTGCAAAATTTTAGCAGGAATCGTATAGAACAGCTGAATCAACAGGATATAATTACGACGCCGGGTATATTTATAGTGCAGTGGGCTTTCAGCTAGTCTATCAGCTGCGATTTCTCCAACGCATATTTGATACTTTTGTCTTGGTTATAGTATAGGGTTGTATGTCGAATATGATCGATAAAACAAGCCCCTATGCGCCATGATGTATTATCATATAAACACCAGTTCAAGTCCAAAAAGATGCTTAATGAGACTGTTTGATGTGCTTCCGTTCATTTCTGTAACGAATGTTGACTATTCACATGAGTGTCCTTGTAGCGCTGGCAACTGGCGGTCCCTGGCGGTTATCAATAGTGAAAGAAGATATATTTATGCGGCGTCAAGTGTTTCGGTCAAAATACGAAAAAGAAGTGACATTTACAATAAATACATTCTTTTTAACTCTTCTTCCATTTCAGCGTTCGTTTGAAACTCTAAAACTTTCCGTTCAGTGCGTTTCAGGCACTCTAAGGATTTAAAGTTGTGAAAAAACTTCTGTGAATTCGGTATATTAGACTCAAGAAAATACTCGAGGTGCACGTGGCAAACGTAAACTATAGTGTGTTAGCTTCGTGCTTTCAAAGCGGGTTATTTATTTCGAAACGCTAACTACATATTACGTGAAACACTCTGTAAGTAAAATTGACGGATGATATCAAAGGTAGATGAAAATTTTGTTTATTCCTATTGCCCATTGTGTCATCAAGCAGTGCTGCTCTGGCATCTGTGTAAAGTATAAAGTCTTCCCAAATATGGAATAAATATTTTATACGCCACAAGAATTCGCATATTCATAATGGAATGTACCGTCACCGTTTTTTCCAGCTTTGAAGCACTGCGTTTGCATTGTGAGATCCTATAAGCGCCTGGGATGGATCTGCAAACAGGAAATCATTTTAAAGCGGCTGACCTCTATCCCTATGGTGGGCAGACTTGCCTTCTGTGGAATGTTGCACCATTAAGCAATTGTTGACCATTTTTACAAACTATTGTCACCGTTTTCTCCAGCTTTGAAGCACTGCGTTTGCATTGTGAGATCCTATAACCGCCTGGGATGGATCTGCAAACAGGAAATCATTTTAAAGCGGCTGACCTCTATCCCTATGGTGGGCAGACTTGCCTTCTGTGGAATGTTGCACCATTAAGCAATTGTTCAAGGAGAGGGCTGAGTCGGGCTGGTTGGTTCATGTTGAAATGGTAGGCAAAACAGCGCTGACGGACGGGACGGAAGAAGGCGAGACAGACACATGCGCTGAACTAACAACCAAATGGTTTATTGCGAAAGAGGGGGCAATATAAAGCATAGAAGGGAAGAAAAAATGCGGTGCAAAACATGATATGGCATATATTCGGGATATCATCACTGATTAAGAAAAGCGATCTCCTGTGGGAATAGAGCCACCGATGGTTGGCTTACACATGAGTTGCCTAATGCATGAATGTGAAAGGCCTCCGATATCAGGCGCGAGGTATGATCGTTATATTTGGCGATGATAGTTGTTTGGTTCAAAAACGCCTCACATTCTTCGCAATCTGCGAAATGAATAACCATATTATTTCGGCGTGACTTGTTTTCAATGTCTTTCGCGTGTTCGCGTAGCCGATCGTTGACGCACCGTCCGGTCTCTCCGATGTAGAAACGAAGGAACGAAGGCATTTTCCGTAACATTTCCTCACCTGCGGAGTGAACACGAACGGGTTAGACACTTGCATCCTCATAGTGCCGCCGTGCCCAGTGGCCGTGCTGCTTGTCGGAGGGCAATATATAGTGGGACAGCTCGGGGGCGTTGTCCACGGGTCATGCGCACATCCCACGGAGCGTGTAGCCGCCGAGTCGAAAATTGGTGCTGTCAGAATTCTGTGGTGGGCAGCCTCATCAGAAACAGGCGGGCTTGCGGGTCCGATGAAAGCGCACAGAAGCACGCCGAGCCACATCTGCGGAGTGAACACGAACGGGTTAGACACTTGCATCCTCATAGTGCCGCCGTGCCCAGTGGAAGAACAATGTCCCTAAGAGACCTGAGTCCAGCAAGACGCCAAGGCACAGTGCGCGCGAGTCGGCTGTTCGACCTCCAGCAAAAAGTGTCCATGTTCCTGAGCGGCCGGATCACAGCCAGACTCCACGGCAAGGGGGGCCCTCATATGCACAAGTGACAAAAAAAACAGCTACTGCGGCCAAGAGTGTGTCCCCATCGGCATCTTTTGTCGATGTCGTAAGTGAGTGCGTTGCGCAAAATAAGGAGCTCAAAAATCAAGGTATGTCTGACCTTCTTCATGTTTTGTTTGGGGCAGTGCGTTCACATGTTCCAGCGATGGCGCCTGGTAACCTGAAGAACTTCCTACAGCTGGTGCTTTCTTTTGAGTCCCTAATTACCACCTTCGCAGCAAACTTCCTTGCGAACTAAAATGGATGGGTTAAGCCTCGTGGATCTCATATGCACCGAAAAGTGCCGTTTATATTGCAGTGGAACTGCGCTGGGATATTAAGTCGGTTAGCTGAACTAAAACTATTCTTGAAAGATATTTGTGTTCCAGTATTGGCCCTGTCAGAAGCTGGCCTGCCAAGCGGGAAACGTTTGACTGGATATGTCGCCCATAAAAACATCAGCATAAAGTCATTTCCTGCAGGAGGTGCTGCGCTTTACATAAGAAGGGAAATTCCACATGTTTCTGTAAGCGTTGCCGATCTTTGCACGGATGACATTGAGGTAGCAGCTGTGAAAATACAGCTCGGCTCTCGAACCCTTTCTATTGCATCCGTGTACGTGTCTCCGCGGAAGAAGGTAGCATTGGATTTGTTTTTACAGCAGCTCTGCGACCGCTGCCCAGCTCCTAGAATCATCTGCGGTGATTTCAACGCCCATCATGCCGTTTCAGGTGACAGGAACACGGATTCCCGTGGACGCAAACTCGTAGAGGTTATTGACAGCTTGGACCTGTGTGTTGGCAATGACGGAAGCCCCCCTTTCTTCCGGCTTCCAGCCTCAGCGACAGCTATAGACCTGACACTGCATTCATCTGACGTCCGCGTGAGTTGGTCAAAAGCGCCTGACCGCATGGGAAGTGATCACTATCCGATTTTTGTGTTTGCTGCCGACTTTCCTATGCATGGTCCTAAAATTAGCAATGTGGTCAACTGGAACAAGTACAGAGAGCACCTAGAACGTGTTTCTGGTGATGTTGTTGACAAAATGACTTCTAGCAAGCTAGCAGCAACTACGGCGGTCAAGTTACCTGATCATTTTCCGGCCCGGATTTAAAACTCGGGAACTTTTGCGCAGCGAGAAGGAGGGCGGAGCGCCAACTCGTGCGGAAGAAGGACGACAGGCAACTGAAGACGATCTTCAATAAGCAGAATTCTGCTATTAGACGGCACACGAACAAGCTGTACAGGTCGCAATTGGCCTCATTCTGTGCTAGTTTGACTGAGTTCTCACCGATAACGAGAATATGGCGAGTTATTGGCAGCCTTGCTGGAGAATCTCGCCCTTCGAAGCCTTTTGAAGCTCTTTCAATACGCAAGGAAAAACCTATTGCGTGCTTGGCGGAGGAATTTGCAGACGCACTCGTACGCGCTGATTCTGGAATAGACATATATACACCATCTGCTTCCTCCAGGTCAATTATGGACGTCCCGTTCACGCTTCGTGAGCTTCAGACTGCGCTCAGTGGCCTGCAGCGCCGGTGTGCACCAGGTCCCGATGGCATCATCAATCAAATGCTGAATAATCTGCCCTTGCAACTTAGAAAGGAGCTCCTCAACTTCATCAACCGAGTTTGGGAGACTGGCGATGTTCCTCCGCCATGGAAGGTGGCACATGTAGTTCCTGTACTCAAGCCTGGCAAAGACATGACACACCTTGCCTCGTATCGCCCTGTGTCATTGAAATCCTGTGTAGCTAAGTTGATGGAGACGCTGGTAAATGAACGCTTATCGTGGTGGCTTGAGGACAGCAAGGCATTGCCAACATGTATGACAGGATTCCGCCGAGGTCTTAGTGGCCAAGATAGCATCTTAGACTTGGTCAGACACAGTGAACACCAGAGAGCTTTCGGCCTTTCCACCTTAGCCATTTTTCTTGACGTTGCGAAAGCGTGCTTCAGAGCTCAATTCTAAACAGTTTGCAAGGCATGGGTATACAGGGCCATATGTTAAGATTCATTTACAAGTTTATAAGGGACCGAGCTTCGTGTACAGTTAGGGAGCACATTAAGCACTGAAAGGGTTCTCTCACGATGTGTGCCTCAAGGAAGTGTTCTTTCCCCCACGCTCTTTAACGCCGTAAGGCTGGCCTTCCCGATTCGTTGAAAAAAAGTTGCAGGCAAGTGCGTATGTCACTTTATGCTGACGACATCTGTATTTGGATTACTAGCTACCAACCCAAGCGATTAGCCCTGATAGCTCGACAGGCTCTAGTTTCGGCACAAGCTTACCTTCAAGGTGTGGGGTTGTCTCTGTCAGTGGAAAAATCCGACTTTGTTCTGTTTCCAGGTGTAGGAAGACGTCAAGCGCGGTTGAAGATAGACCTCGGTCACTCTTGCATCCGTCAATTCAACCACACGCGTTTCCTGGGCGTCATTATTGACTCCCGTCTACAGTGGCGAAAAGCTGTAGACGCGAATGTTGCATCTATATCTTCTCGACTCAATGTGATGCGTAGAATTGCACGGGAGCAATGGGGAAACCATCCTTCTTCAATGGTCAAACTTCATGAAGTGCTGGTGGTCAGTCGCATAATGTATCGATTACCTTTAATTTCCCCCTCGGCATCACAATTTGAGCGTCTCGAAGTTGTCCACAGAAAGGGCCTAAGAAGAGCCATTGGAGTTCCCCAGGCGGCTGCGAATAAGGCAGATCGATGGCAGTACATCATGAGTCCCTATCGAAACCTCTTAGCCTTATCGCTTCTCAGAGAGTACTAATGCATCTTGACCGCCTAGGAGAGACGGTAGCTGGGCGATCCCTTCTCCAGCGGCTCTGCAAGAGATATGAGTCCAAGGCTTACTTGGCATTCAATACTCTTAGTTCTTTAGGCATTAATGTCCGAAGGCAAAGGAAACGATTGAAACCCCCCTGGTCTTTTCCTACCCTCCACTGTAAGGTCACAATTCCCTATGTGAGCGCAAAACGCAGCTCTCCTTTGGCAGCAACGCGTTCGCTTGTACTGGAACACTTGGAAAGAGAGTATGCCTGCCATCTTCAAATTTTCACGGATGGTTCTGTGGACAAGGTCAAACAAGCTAGCGCAGCGGCTTTTTACATTCCTTCTTTGGACTGTAAGTGGTCCGTACGCTGTACTGCTGTCGTATCCTCCACAACGGCTTAAAGTGTTGCTATTGAGGCGGCTTTACGGGAGTTAGGGTCTTGTCCGGCTCCACCTGTTGTCATCCTAACTGATTCAAAATCTGCCCTTCAGAGGTTAGAGTGCGGATTCCCTAATGACGCCTTGTCTATAAGCTCTCTGCGCTTGGTGCAGAATCTTCGCAGCAGAGGCTTTACTCTACATTTCCAATGGGTGCCCTCTCACATAGGAGTCAACGGTAATGAGGTGGCAGACAGTCTCGCCCATAAAGCGCTCTCAAGAATTCCATCAAAAAAAGTACCTCAAGATGAAAAAATTCTGCAGGAAAACGGTGTTTGATCACTTCAGTACCCTGTGGAGTGCGGCCCACAAGCCATGTGTGACCAAGGGATTGTGAAGATCTCAGGCGACCTTTCTACATCGAATTCGCACGGCCTCTGCTCGCACTCCTGCATGGATGCATAAGACCGACATAGCATCGTCTCTGCTCTGCTCTTTATGTGGTGTGTGCGGCGATATCGAACATTATATTATGTACTGCCCAGAGTACAACGCTGAAAGGCATGTGATGTTCGCTTCCTTCAAGAAGACAGGAACCCGTCACAGCACAGTTCAGGACATTGTCTACCCGAGTGGAAACCAGACATGCAGAAGGGAGGCTGCACGCCTTCTTTTAACATTCCTGCAGGACACGGACCTTGTTTCTAAATGGTGACAGCAGGAACGGACTTTGGCCTACTGTGATTGAATGTGTGCGTAGATGGTGTCTTTTGGAGTGGACTACGTTATACTGTGAGTGAATGTGTGTATGGAGTGTGGCACTACAATGGCCTATGTTCTACTGTGACTGAATGTGTGCATAGATGGTGATTTCTGGAGTGGACTATGATGTGGATTGTGTGGATTGATTGTGTGCATACATGGTGACTGAGGGAGAGAATGTGTGCTATTATAAGACTGTGCGCATAGCGGGGTAGATGCGACATTGTTAATATAGAAGGGACGCTGCGGTGGAGCAACTGCCGGCAGATAAAGCAAGGCTAACCCCATCTGTAGCATTCAACACCTCAACTCAACCACTCAACAATGGAAGAAGTTTTTGGTCGACCACAATAGCTTCCCCCAGCCATACACGGAATAGGCCAGGGGCCAGACCACTTCCCAAGAAGCAAGTCCCATAAGTTGGAACAAGCTCGACAACTGGTTGACCCCCACACCAGAGACTGGCCTTGAACCAATTTAGGTTTGGTCATCCTCGGGCCCGAAAGCCCTCTCATCGAGCGTGGCGGGCTGGTCCACTACTGCCACCTCGTTGGTCGTGTCTGGGTCCAACCCAGGAGCGTCGAATAGGCGGGGTAGCTACTCCCCGTGGTGCGCTTCCTTGCTGCGCACCCGTGCCAGACGCCGAGGCGCCCTCGACTTCGGGTAATCTCTTCGTGCCGCACTCCAAGCGAGAGCCCGATTCTACCAAATTTTATTAAGCGTCTTGGCTTTGACGCCGGCCCTGGTGTACTAAATCAGGCCCTGCTGTACTAAGGTTCAAGGTAGAAATGCAACACACTGGCCATGAGGGACGCTATGTATTGAAGAACTCCTGATTCATTAAGGCCACGTGGTGTTCTGTAATCGGCGCTGCCAGCGTACAGCACTAGGGTGGTTTTGAATTCGCTCTCATCAAATTTAGGACCGCCGCGGGGGGGGGGGGGGGGGGGGCTTTAGAGTTCGCAACTTTGCCCTTTGCCACCGCAGCGGGTACAGAATGGAATTGTTTTCACAGAAGCCTAAGTACAGAAAACGGAAAATTCACAAATCGCGGCTAATTGGCCTCTTGGGGAGCCTAACAATGCATGTACATGTATTCGCAATGTAAAAATTGCGTAAAAGTAGCATTTAGGCAAATCCTTACACATTTATCCATGCTTCGGCTGCTTGCACTCCTATTGTGTCCTGAGCACTAACGCTTTTCCGCCCGTATCGGCAGGTGCAGCTTAACTTGGCGGCATTTAATACCGACATATGCAAAGATATGTGATCTGACAAAATAATTTGAGATGTGATTCATTTGCGCTGCAGCCATTTACGTGCCCACCTGACGACGTAAAGGTTGAAACGTGGTAAGACACGTATGTCAGGCCTCTGCTCAGGAAGGTTTCTAAAATTGTGTCAGGGCTTTTCTCTCTAGTTAAGCCTATGCAGCGGATAACCGAGATACATCTAGCTTATGCTGAGTAGTTATGCATAAAAGAGCATAATTGCACAGCACAAAAAGCTGCGGTGCGCACAATTGCTCTATTAGACTCAAAAAGGAAGTCGGTGCAAAACTTACTTTAGCTGAGAAGGTTAAAGCGCTCCTCAGCCATTTCTCTTTCACTCCAACCACACTCCTGCAGAAAATTTCAGAAAAAGTACACAAAAATAAAAACTTTCATTTTTAACCGCTACGCTAAAATTAGGTTTCCTTTTACTTTCCGCATATTTTTATTGTTAGCTTGTTACGAGTGTTTATCGTGGAGGGATAAGACACGTTCAGCTCAAATTCAAACAATAATTAGGTTAAAGTCGATGAGGACCCAGAGCTCAAAAAGGGATTTTACCAACATGTTGTAAAGATACTGGTTCAGGATGGGAATAAATTCAAGTCATGTTCCGCGTATCTCTCCTCAGTTGGCGAAGGGCATACAATGACTAGATTAACCGGTTTCATTTCCAGTGACGGAATACATGTCCAGGGCACAGGAATTAGAACGGTATGTTTGTGAAACCACCATTCAAGTAGATTCGTGTTTACTGTAAAGCTATAGCCCAGCTCAACGCCGGGAAGAGCCACGCCCTTCGCTTCGGAGATTTCCGGGATCGTCTCCCCATTCCCATCCCCTTTGTGGGCGGCATCCGCGTTTTGGGAGTACTTTTCGACGGTACCGGAGTGTCGCCCAGGACATGGGACGAGGTTGTGCAGCGTACTACCGACGCGCTGTCACGAGCCGCACGCTTTGACCTCTCGATGGAGGCAAGGATCGCGAATATCAAGAGCCAAGCGTGCGCCTATGCTTTTTACGTGGCTCGCGCCGCGGTCATGCAACGCCGTACTGTGGCCCGCCTAGCGTCCTTGGTGGGCGCCTTCCTTTCGGATGGCGGCATCGCACAGGTTGCTCGCAGCCTGTGCCAGCTTCCAGCGTCACGGGGCGGACTTGGGCTGCCCTGTATATGGACTGTCGCCCGAGTGCTGAGCGCAAAACTGGTCGGCGCGCTCGTCGACGGTGAGGCGTACCCGGGACGTTCGCTGTTGCTGTACTGACTCAGCACAGCGCGGTGCGCTTTAGCCCCGGGCCGCCACTCAGGCCTGCAAGCAGAGCGGCCGCTAGCTTTATACCGAGCAAAGGTCGGTTTTAAAATGGCTGCTGAGGTCGACTTGCCCGGAGTTGACCTAAGCGATGTCCCGGCGACCCGCTTGAGTGAGCTCACCGCCTGCGCGCGGCTCGGTCCCGAGGACCAACGCCGCACAGCGGTGAGCAAATGACGTTCGTGAGCAGCAAGCTGCCTGCCCGTCCAGGTACGCGGCTTCGAATGGCGGAAGTGCTAGGGCGTCTTGCCCACCCGAGCGCGCCTCCCATCTTGGGGCGTAGTCTCGAACGATCAGTGAACGCAGTTGGCGCGTCAGAAACTGTGCGCTACTTTTGCTTCGAATGTCCGATTGCGCGCACCATGTGGCACTTAGCGTATAAAATGTTTTCAGTTCGGCCCGGACCGCACCACCGGCAACCACGCGGGTCATTTGCGCGGCTAGTGTTTTGCTGTGCCCTTTATGTTTTGTGGCGTCCCCGCTGCGTCACTAAAGCCCGCAGGCAGCCGGCGCGCGCAGTGTATCCAGCGCTGCAGAATCTCCGCATACTCGTCTAGACTTACTTATCTGAACGGCTTGAAACGGGCGGGGAGGTGAAGTTCCTGCGGCGTTGGCATACCAGGTTCTTCGCTGTACGGAGGGACGGACTAGCTACGCCGGCTCTTCGGTATTAGCTGGTCCACTCCCTCCCTGATGGTGTTTCCTTGGCGTTCTTTGTATATACATCATGGCTCATTCATGTGAATATTGTTCATTCTAAGGTGGGGGAATAACAATGTGGAGTATACCCCCCCTTCTTTTCACTGGTGTTTTTGTTTTGATTGGTGGTCATGTATTGTGTACAATTTAGGTGAGGCCGAGGTGCCTACTTAAAAGAGTACCACGATGCTGCTCTGTGCTTTTTTTGTGCTGGACTTGTACTTGAACAGCACCCCTCTATCTATGATCGTCCAGATTGTTTTTGACCATTAATAAATTTACCTTTGTGTAACAGTAGACTGTGGTATGGCATGAGTAGCCAGGACCACCATCGGTAACATTTCTTTTGGGTACACGGCGCGTTGAGAGTCTCCAAATTGCACACTCGCTACCGTTGTTCTTTATGAAATATGTTATCTGCATGGCCCCAAGTTGCCGTCTATTCCATGCAAAAAAACAGCTAATGATCTTCATAGAATTCATGCCTGCTGGGGCGTTTTCGCACATCCGACGGGCTGTGGTAGATTTAGTTTTAAACTTTATTTTATTAGTGCCACCTTAGTATTAGCCGTAACATCGGCGAACAACGAAATTCTTGCGCTCTCTATTACACCGCACAAAAGTGGACAGAATATTAGCAGCGCTGTGGCTTGGGGAGTTTATAGTTTTGGCCACCAGAAATTGAATGCAAGAACGCTACATGCCGTCAAACAGCACTTCATTTGGACTCTCACTTTGGATCACCCTTGAGCCGTTTTTCCAAGGGGTCAGAATAGTTGACTGTCCACTTTAGAGCAAGGCGCATTAGGATTTCTAACCGCATGTACCTACCTGTGAAAAGACTGCGAAAGAATGCGAAAGGAATCCACGCGTTCCTGCAAGTCAGCGAAAATTCCAGACGAGTGAACAGCAAAATAAGCAGCACATTGAAGCAAAGAAACAAAACGAATCGAATAATGGAAGGAAGAAATGTCGAGCACACGCTCGTTTAAAGAAGAGGAGGAAGAAAAAGTCGTGAGTGCCAGATATACCTGGGGTGAAGAAGAAGAAGAAGAAGAAGAAGAAGAAGAAGAAGAAGAAGAAGAAGAAGAAGAAGAAGAAGAAGAAGAAGAAGAAGAAGAAGAAGAAGAAGAAGAAGAAGAAGAAGAAGAAGAAGAAGAAGAAGAAGAAGAAGAAGAAGAAGAAGAAGAAGAAGAAGAAGAAGAAGAAGAAGAAGAAGAAGAAGAAGAAGAAGAAGAAGAAGAAGAAGAAGAAGAAGAAGAAGAAGAAGAAGAAGAGAGTACAAGATTAGACATTGATAGCTCTAAAAGCCGTTCCTCAAGAGAAAGCCGAGCAAAGTGTAGGCTGTGTTCGGAACAGGTACCCCTACGATACGTAGCGACCAGAAGACTATGCAGACTACGCCAGAGCCTAAATACACATGAACATTCCTCAGCAATGCGAAGGACACGGCTAACATACCAACAAATACGTGAAAGAAAAACGGTGGTTATCAAACTGCAAGAACTCGCTTAAGATTAACGAGGGCAAGGAAAAACACCCCTTTGTGCGGTGAGCCTGGGATCCGCCCCGCCAGGATCCTGAAAATGCGACAATTGGACGGGCACGCTTTCTGGTCTGCCATGGGGCGCTGTGGCTCTCTCTTATCGGCAGTCGTCTCCCACGCACGGCTCCCAATTCTGGCGAAAGAAAGAAAGAAGAAAATAAGCAAGGCAGTAAGCAACAAGAGCAGGGCATCGACTGGAAAAGCGAGGTCGAGAATAGGCAGTAAAGGGCTTGCGTTTCTTGAGGGATAACCTTTTACCCTTTGCGCCTCGCTCGCTCGTTTGATCTCTCCCTGTGTTCTTCAACGCCCGCATCGAGCAGCGCCTTGTGAATGACATGCTTCTTACTATGCAGGCTGCGCTATAAATTGTCTCCAAGGTGATACTGAGTTTCTGAGGTGAGAGCAAGAAATTCATGAGAAGAAGTGGAAGTTGAAACCACGGGCAATTTATATTCGCGGGGTGAGAAAGACGAGTGAAAATCTCAGCTCTGTTTTTATCTTTTTGTTTATTTGTTGGTTCATTTACTTGTAAATGCACACACAAAACATTCGCGTACAAACGTTAAAGGGTACTTAGCTAGTGGCTAGTTATGGATCCAAAACCGGATATAAATATTTCTATTTCCAATCCAGTGTAGCAAGAAAAAAACTCTCAAATTGAAAGGCATGTTCTGGAGCCCGCCAGATACTAGGCGTTTATATAAGCCCGACTAAAGTCGGGTAGAGTAGACTATCGGGCTGAAAAGCGATTGTTGAGCTCAAGTACACGCTACGGGGTCGAGCTGATCGGGGAGATCGGTTGGAAGGAGCACGTATGCGCTGCCGCGTCAGCTTAGCGCCTCCTCTCTTCTGGCGGCGCTGCGCAAGCCTATACTCCGTTTCATATATATTTAGCAGGCAACACTGCCAAACTAGGTCCCACAAAGTAGGTCGTTCTAGGATCAAACTGAACGCTAGCATATTTCATTGCGACAGCCCTTAAGTGCCGTGAATGGCAATCTCCGACTTTGTTTTACCTCTTGCCACATTTTCGTCCCCCAGCTTATCGAGACTTCGAGAAGTAAGAATCAGTTTGGCAGTCTGATACACGGCTGGCAGGGCGAATCTCGTTTACTCCATCCACGCCTGAAAAGTAGTTCACTCAGTAATACTTACAGCCAGAGGAAACGAGCACTAAGCGCCTCCCAGCTTCGACCCGAATTTTCAGTGCTGCCACTTCGTTTTACACCGTTCTTTGTTTCCCTCCAAACAGCCACTGAGGCCTCGAGAAGGACGAATCTGCCTCTCTGCGGGGCTTCAAGTGCACGCAGATTAAGGACCATTCTTTCCTTTTCTAAAGAGAATAAAAAGAGGGGCGGCTGACTCATCTCCCCTCTATTGGTAGAGCAGAAAGATAAAACGTGGTCAGTGAACAAGTGTTTTTGGTTGCAAAACATTTTCTGTAAGTCAGCTTTCCTAAAATTTGTAAGCGTGGCCATGCACAAGACGTTACATGTGCAGGTGAACCTGTTTTTTCTTGTTGCGCTTTTTTAAGCGCCCTATGCTAAGCTATCAGCAATTTCCCTAAGACCTCCCCCATGCGAAATCTTTTGTAGCGTCGAGGCCCACACTTCGCGGTTTTCTACCGTCGCTCATTACCAGATAACAGCGAGAAATCTATCAAGGGCCACCAGATTTCACCTTTTCTGCTCGTATACGCGCAATACACATAAGTGACATTTTGTAAAGCGTACGCATATATGCGCAAAGGGGCAGCAAACGCTAAAAAAAGCGTCCTTCGTGCTGTGCACGCGCCAAAGGCTATTTAAAATCGAGCCTTCACGTACGTTCGCGTTAAGTGCGCTGTTTTTCGAATTTATCATGTGTGTGCGCTGCCGCGGTGGTTGAGTGTTTAAGGCGCTCGGCTAAAAGACGTGAGTTCCATCCAGGTTGCGTCGGTAGAATTGCGATGGAGGCGAAATTCCAGAGACGCGTGTACTGTACGATGTCTGTGCACCTAGAGGTGGTCGAAATTTCCGGAGCCCTTCACAACGGCGTCTCTCATAGCCTGAGACGCTTTCGGACGTGAAGTACCCATAAACAAATTTATCGTTTGTGCTCTTACTCACGGTAGGAAAAGTACCGTTATCAACATCGCGGCGTCATCCATGTCACCCGCATCGGAGAAAATTATTTTATATTATTGTGTTTTTAGGCAAATTCATTGCTTTTAAACGGCAGACGAGATATCCGCTTTATCTCCTCTCGCCGACAACTGAACGAGTGAAGGAGGAACCTTCCATACTTTCTATTCTATGTGACAATTCCACCATTCCTAACCCTAACAAGACACCACTGAGTGTGGATTGCCTTTATTTGGATTATTATGCCCAGCCAGTCACAGCTGGTATCAGCCTTCTAATAAGCAGCCCTTTCGGCGGTAGGCAGTAGGGGTACAAAAGAACGCTAGTACGCCCCTGTAAATAAAAATATCACTCGGCTCAGTTACCTCAATAACAATTTGTTCCTGGTTCGACTGAACTGGCCGCGGAACTGGCTATCCACGCGATACGACTTGGGTAACCTTAGCTGAGTGCAAAAATATCGCAGAAAATATCTTCATCTTAACATCAGATGCCGCCACTGCGGCCTGCGCTATAACTGCGTTTGGGTTGGCGTACGGTAAACTAAAATCACTCATGCGATTTCCACTGTGACCTCCCGCTAAATGCTTGTGTATAACGTACGCATGCGCTCATACGCTATACTAAGGCCCGAACTCTGAAAGCTTCATTTCCTTGGAAGTCTTCCTTAAATTACGCGAGGAATATTTTCTTCGAACTTTCTATGGAGGAAGCCAACTTAATCTGAAAGCTCTCCTCACCGCTCCTCAAGTAAGGAACGCACGCCGTCACAAACTTTACGCGAATGCTCTTATTCAACAAAACAAAAACAAAAATTGGAGGTTAAACCTGGAGTGACGCGATAGCTACAGCTGGCCGAGTGGAACTTGGTCGCGCGACCAACCACGCGACCAAGTTCACGCTCCGCGCCGCCGCCAGCTGCAGCGCACCACGTGACCAACCATGTCACAGCGTGGCGGTGCAGCCACGGGGTGGCGGCGTCGCCACAGGGTGGAAGCGCAACCACAGGGTGGCGGTGCAGCCACAGGGTGACGGCGTCGTCGCGCTGTAGGCTCGAAATGCTACAGTAATGTAGCTATCGCTAAAAAAAAGTTAGTCGCACAGTTCTATAATCGATTACTGATATATAGGAGCTGTGATAGGTCCAGTACCAATGTGTGTCGCCGGAAAAATTTTCGCTGATTCCCACTGGCCAGTAGGACGCCGAGTAGGAAGTTACATTCCCATCGCGACAAACATGGCGGTGCCCTTCGAAGCAGGACCCCTAGGATTCGGTCTGAATTTGTCGTTGTTACTACCTTTTTCAATGCATTCAGTGGCCATAAATGGGGCACCGGTCATTCGCTTCGTCTCATCTCTCTAAAAAAATGTACGAGAGAAAATTCGATTATCTTTTATTTTAATTGACGATTCTGCTGCTTTTAGGCTTAAATAGAGGGAGACATCAAATTTTTCGCTGGCCTGTTCTTCGTTTCAAACGCTGGGTATTGCCCCTGAACGCGTGATACGCGCTCCGCGAGTCACACCTGCGCGTTAAATAATTTATTGTTGCATTATTTATACAGAGCGATTTCGGTTCCGGTTTCTTATCTCCGGGGTGTGCTGTGACGTCATAATCAGGGAACTCTGGTCACATAGGCCCCAAAAGTTATGACACAAACAATGCTGCGTCGTCTGTAGGACTCTGCGAATATTTGAAAATTTCGAATAGCGAATGGAATGTCCTTCTTTTCGATTATTCGAAAGAATCAATTAGTGTATTTTCAAAATTATTTGAAACAAATCAAATGTGTTCGCAACTCTTCGAAAAGATTTCCAATAATGGCAGGAGGTTCAACTAACCCCCCCCCCCCCTTTTTTTTTTTATTCCACGAAACGCCCTGCACCGACGCCGCCAACCCATTCTTTGCGCGAAAACTATGACCGAGTGCCGCGACGCGGCCCATTTGTGTAGTGGCGTTCATAATGCTTGAGCATGGCCTCTAAGACTCAGGCAAATTTAGGAAAACCCTGTCTTGAAGCTCGATCTCGGAGACCATGGCTCATACATAGCTGCTATAGTAGTCTCATTTCGTGCGATGCGGTTCTAGTGCCGTCGGGTACACACCGGTTTTATAATGGGTACAAGGCTTCCTCCGGCCTGGTGCTCGGCTCTTCCGGGGTGAAATGCTTACGAAAAGTCTTTTACCAAACCAAGAAAATAGCAGTTTTTCTATAGATAACTTGATAGTCTTAGATTTAATACAGTAGTGAGTTCTTGTTGCGACCCGTTACCTGAGATAAGTGTTGTGTTTTTTAGCAGCTATATCTCCAACTTCATAGCTTTTAAACTTATGGAACCGTCCAAGAGCAGTGCCACAAGTATAGTTTTAATGTTTGTAACGATTGCTCCTTCTGTACGAATATTCGCGCAAGCACCGATTAATAGTAGTAACATTTGATTCCTATTCGATTCTGTTTTTAGCTACAATTTTCGTATTCGATTCAGAAGAGAAGCTGCGCTGTTCATATTCGATTCGTTTTGGAAAAAGTACTACATTCACACGCCTATTCGTCTGCTCTCATAGACATGCAGCATACCAGCGTCTTTCGCAATGCCGGCAAACATTGGTCGGTACTGCGATATGCTGAGAAAAGCCAAGCGAGGAAGGGACGACACCGAGTTCTGAAACCAAGCGGCTCGCTTCGGCCGATAGACTTTTGTTTACACACACACGCACACGCGCACACCACGCACACGCACACGCACACACACGCACAACACACATACAACGCGCGCACACACACACGCACACACACACAAGCACACATGCACACGCACAACACACATACAACGTATGCAGGCACACACGCACGCACGTACACACACACGCGCACACATGCACACGCACAACGCACACACACACGCACACGCAAAACACGCACACACACGCACACACGCAACACACATACAACGCGCGCACGCACGCACGCGCACGCACAACACACATACAACGCGCGCACACACACTCACGCACACGGACGCACACACACATACAACGAGCACACACACACTCACGCACACACGCACACGCACACACACACGCACATACGTAGCAATTCTATACAGCCAGACATCATTGATCATGATCTGCAAGCTTCATTCTGTTTAGGTTAAATGATCTTTTCTCTTTTGCGTCGGTTGCACGTTTACTTGTTTACGCGGTGCGGTCACTCAGCAAGAATTGCCGATGAAAGCGAGCGCAAGCCTTGGGAACGCTTCACAGCCTGATTGGTGACACCGCGTATGTCCGCCGCTTCTCGCTCTTTGTAACTTCTTTTTCCGATCAGTCCAATACTTGCCTTTAAATTGCCGTATCTAAAGCATGTTCGGAGGCCATTTTCATTAATTAAAATGGCTTAATTTGTTGTCCACAAGGGAAGCCATCGACTGCTATATATAGTCTGCCGGGCGCCTGCAGCACATGGTCGGCAGACTGGGTCACACCGCCTGGCAATGGCATTTCCCGCTAGATCTATTTGGGTCCTATGATGTAAGCAATTCTCAATTTCAAGTCACTGTTATCAAAACTATGCTCGATGGCCATTAGTATTCGCTAAAACTTACGAACTCGCTCTCCACAATCGCCGACATCGCACATACCAACCCCGCGTACTCGGTAGACCTATTCGTACCGCTGGTTAGTGTCGAAGGGTGAACATATGAAACGTAGTCGCTCGTTTCGCTTATTCGTAGTACGGAGGAGGTAATAAACAAGAGAAACTATAGTCATCGTCTAATTGACGTGAAGGCTTCGCTCGGCCGCCGATGCTGGCACCAGCTGGTGCGCCAGCAAAGGAATATTTGGCGATCAGCACACCGGTCGCCGACCCAGCTCCGATGTCGCGCGTCGCTGTTCATAGTATACGTCACATTAGTGTGCTCTGATGTGACTAATATTCACTGATATCATTGGCAGGCACGGAGGAAGGTTCCCACGGCTTTAAGCCAGCAGCTACCAAGTTAGCGATAGGTCTCGATCGTGAGGAAGAGCATTTAAGGACTGTTTGGAACTAAACTAAGATGTATCTTAAGCGTCGGTCGCATTCAATCCTTGGCCGTGGGAGGCTTTACATACAGAGAAAGCCCATAACATGCTTTTTATAGCCTAAAAATTTGGTGCAGAATCGTAACTCTAAATAAATAATAAAGAAAATTTATCACATGCGTTTTCTTATAGGCCAGGTGAGACGAAACGAAAGACTGGTGCCCCACTTATGGCCAGTGAATGCACTCAGAAAGGCAGGAGCAGCGACGAATTCAGTCCAAAGCAAGCGGTCCGAGAAAGGACCGAGAAAGGTCCGGCTTCGAAGGGCGCCGCCTTGTTTGTCGCCGCGGAATTTTTCCGGCGGCGGAAATCTGAAACACTGAAAGACTGAAACACGCTATAGCTCTAATCTGCCTCGAAAAGTCTCTGAGAAAATTTTGTTGGCATATAGCTGAGGAAAGTTCTCAGGCCTAAGTTCAGAAGTTAGGATCCCTTATACCCACAAGGTGGCACACAATTTGAAATATGTGGCAGCAAAGCACAAATTGCAGGTGTTTTTTTTCCGACTCCAAAAAACTGGCTTCCTTGTGCAGAAAACAGACCCCCAAAAGACAAATAAGGCAGAATGCAGTCAGAAGCACGCAGCTCCGTTTTGGGCTTTTGAGGTGCGCTGTGGGCGTCGTGTATTAGGTACACCTAAGCTGCGGAAGGTATACATAGTCCAAACTGGTCGTTGTATTAAAAATGATCGTCTAGCCGAACATACTCGAGATATAAGGACACGGGGTCGCATTTACCTCATCACTCTACAGCCTGCGGTAAAGTAGTGAAGAGCATTTGCGTGGTCAGGTGGAAGGACGCCAATATATTAAAAAAATTACGAATAAGATAGCCCGTGAACTGGTCGAGGTTTTCCTTATCAGAGAAAACGGTAGTGATTGTATAAGCTCCCCTTCAATCAACATGTATAAGAATGAAAGTCTCTTTTTAGAAAGAATGAGGTGAGACATGTGTGTGCTGCTGTTTCTTCCTGAAACGCATTTCCATGTGCGCATGAGTTGGCTCTCCTTACCCTCTTGATGTACCTTCTTATATTCACACTCTCACGCTGTGAATAAGCAGTTGCAAATTGCGCTTCTCCAGTATTTCTTGCTGTGTGTTGTCTGATTTCGCACCAGTTTTGTCTGTGGTATGTGTGATTGGTAGTAAGCGCAAAGCGTTGCAGTTGTTGATGTATACGCTATAGAGTGAAAAAAAAAATTGTGGCTCCAATCCACGCTGTAAAGGTGGTTGGACAGTGAACCAATGCTGTTAGCATTCAATTTTTAGCCTGAGTTTATTGCATACGACAACGACACGAAAACGCGACCGTAATCTTTACAGGGAAACACACGCGGGGAGAAGGAACGTGCTTCGTATGGTTTGCAGGCGCCGTTATCATATATTATGCGGTTTGCACTTCCCACGAAGGCTTCGAATGACGTCAATCCATTTCGAAGCAGCTGCAAACCTAATGTTTACTGGAAGGGGTAGTTGTAATTGCCGGCACCGCGCGCCACAAATGTTCGTTCCATTACGGCGAGGTTTGAGTGTCCACTGAGATATGCGAAGCAGGCGTAATTTTCTGGCTTTAAAATCAATTTTCTTTTCATTTTCCTTGCCTGACGGCGCTGTTCGGGTGTTCACCAAGATATGTGTGTGTCTGTGACAGGTGTCACTTCATTTCTTAAAATTTTCCAGCGGGCAAAGCGTCACGCCGAACGGACGATGGCGTTCCGTTGACCCGTTGGCAACACTGCAACACGCTGTCGCGTCCCGCTCTTAAAGACAAAGCTAATTTTTTATTTATTGTTATTTTTATATTTTAATTGCTCTTCATATTATGACTCCTTTATGATCAGTAGGATATACGATTTCTACGCTGCTGGGTACTTCTCCACTCCTGGGGTTCTTTGCGACGACACGAAAATTTGTTCGGACGGTAGAGGCCTACAGCTTCGCTCTAAAACCCTCCAGTCTGTACAAGCCGACGTGATTTTTCGTTCGGCAACTATGACATCCACAACAGGGCTGCTCTCTTGGGCTAGTTGGTTGCTCATGATGTTGACAACAAGCGCGAGAGACAGGACAAAGCACTCGGTCTTGTCTCTCTCGCTTGTCGCCGTGTCCGTGTGCGCTTATATTTTCGTCAAAATTAGGAGAAGGACACTGGCATCATGTCGGCCTAGGCGATGTGCTCTCTTCATCTTCTGACGCACGTGCCGAGCAGTATTCCGCCAGCTAGCGCTGTACTTTATCAGCTTATTTTCCGATATCCTGGTCTGCATGGTTTTGACATTTGTAAACAAACGTGGGTGCTGATAACAATATTTGCCCCTAAGTGCATCCATACCAATGCCGCGGCGTTTGAAAAACTTGTCACAGGTGCAGATTACGCGTGTCGCGCAGCCACTGAAAAAGCGCTTTCTGCTGCAGATGACGCGCCCGTCCAAATTCCTCGAACAGGAAGTGTTCCGGAGCTAAACTGCAATGTTTCCAAAACAAAAACGTTCGATAAAACCATGTGTAGTGCAAGAGAAAAGAGCTAACCAACGCCTAAGAATGACACTGTTTAGCGTATACTTCTCTCAACAATAACCAACTATTTCTGCCATATTGATAAATAGCGCCCTGTAAGTAATAAATGCCCTCGAAGTGGCCGTGTAGGTTCGTACAACTTCCATGCACAATAAAATATGTTATAGTGTGAAAAAAAGAAAGCATTCTTTTATCTCGAGCATGGTCGCGAGTGAGCAGGCCGCGCCCCGTCCGCTCAAATAGAGCTCCAGGCGATATTTATGTGCCCACATGAACCTGCTTTTTTTAATCGCACTATTTTAAGCATGCCCTGATAATGCATCGGAGAATAAGCGTAACAGCTTCCCTGCTACGAAATATTTATACAGCATCAAGACCCAGACTTTGCGCTTTTTTGCCGCGGCCCGTTGCCAGCTATCTCCGAAAGACCTATCAAGCTCGCCCAATTTCCCCTTTTCTGTTGCTGCAGATCCCACAGTGATGCAGCCACTCACTGCATGCTGCTTCTGCAACACCCTGGGCACGATGCAGTCGCGCAGTCCCGCCTGTAGTTGCGTGTGGCTGGCAGCTACGGCAGGCACTGTCAGCCTGTACATGTCTCGCTTATTGTACGAAAGTCGCTATACTGGCATCAGCGCCACTGCACCTTCGTGACGTCGTGGCGTTAAAGAGGTGCACATTGCGATCCAACGTTTATTACAGCTTCCATGCTGCCACTCTAATTATTAAGATGATAATGCAACCGCTTACTCAACACGTACATCGCGCGTTCAGGTCCATTCACACGACGGGCGACATCGTGGAGTCCGGCTGTGCTGCAGAGTCACCGAAAAAAGCTGTCTGGTTCTATTTGGGGTTGATTTCACCTGTCCAGAGCAAACGGGCGCGAGTCATCTGCGACGACCATTCATAGCAGTAATTAAATTACTCATCTCGATAATTTGTAAAACAAATTCATAACTTTTCTGGGCTGATAATTTAGTAATGTAATGATCACTTGAGAGCAGTAATTTCAGGGAAAGTAATTAATTACGAGCAAAATTACTTTTTGCGAGCAATGAGCCTGTGCTTCCTCTTGTATCGTCCATGCTGTGTCCTTGCGTTTGCGGGGTAGAGCGTCTAAAAAGCAAGGAAAAACGCGCTGCCAGCAGTGGCCAGCACTCCAGCGAAGCAGTGCACGCGGTCGAGGGAATGTACGCACGGGCATCAGCACCGCCGTGGTGAAGTCTATCGGACTGCTACGCATCTTGCTGCACTGTGTACCTTCGCACACACAGACTCGCCGCAGGGCCAGCAGGACAGCTCCATGACCATGGCATGCCGTGTTGCACCTACACACAGATGCATTGAGAGTGCTTGAGCCAGTACTTCTCTGCAGGCTGCTCCATATATATTGTCACGTTGCCGCACTGGCAAGAAGTCTTAACTGACATCTAACAAACTTTGTAGTGAGTTTTTTGGAAAACAAGCTTTTGTGGCAGGATTCAAAGCCCTATCTTAAAAACTCAAGGGCAACATAGACGTCAGCGCAGCCACGGCATGCAATTTGTTTCTGCCAGCGTGCCTCCAGAACGAGTAAATTGAACAGCAGAATTTGCAGCTTGTCTGTGCCCCGGTGCATTCCCGGGACAATGAATTTAAACAAGCAGTCGAAGCACCCACGCGCTTCATGCAGATGACAAATTCTCGAACTTCAATACTGTGCGGCCGCATTTTACGCATTGAACGATAGATTTTTGATCTTAGAGTGACGCGAGCAATTACACCAATTTAGCGATAAATGTGACGATGTCTACGTCAGCAAAGCGGCTGTTCAATAGACTAGGGCTACCTTTCTTCAAAGAGGGGCAAAATTTTCAATGCACACTTTTAAGCTCAGAGGCGATGCAAAACAAAAAAAGAATGTAATTTTTTTAGGAACTATGAACAATGCGCAACTACTCGTGCGTTGAAACTAAAAAGTAGTATCGATGTAATTTTCATTACTGTTGAGAAGTCATTGTGATGCAATGTAATTATTTTTGAGAGCGGTTATTTGAAATGTATCTCAATTACTTTTGCGATAATTCTAGGACAATTATTAGTAATGTAAAGTGATCAGTTTTCAAACGCAATTAGTTATGTATTGCGGGCACACACTCTGTGGTGTCCTGGCGCACTTGATCGATTTAATCCTTTATTCTCGCTTGAGGCCGACGCTTACGGAACCACGCATGCGTATGCAAATGCCTACAAGACACTACCAGTGCACCTAATTATTGGCCTGCAGTTCATGGCATCGCTGATCGCAGGAACGTCTTTCGTGGAAGGGCGTGTGCAGCGAACTGCTCTCTCATCTTTTGCCTGGTGAGAGGAAATTAGAAAACACAGTGTGCGAGGTCGGCATGCACTTCAGTGAGGTAAACATATTGGGCTGTTTGTTCTGGTCGCCTGTGTTCATATTTTCGGGGCTATATTTCACAATAGCCAAGCTGGTTGGAGTGGATGGCTTGACAGGGGATGATGATGATGATGAATTTTTATGGCGCAAAGGCATCTATGGCCAAAGAGCGCCATGACACAAGGTATTTTGTTTTCTCAAGGTGGGGCCAAAGACCCATTTCCCCAGCATTTCACCCTAAATAAGCCGAGCAGCAGGGCAGGAGAAAGCTTGAACCCATTGTATCACCCTTGGGGACCTGTCGGCACGGGGGATCGAACCCCGCACCTCCTGCATGCGAGGCGGATGCTCAACCACTTGGCCACCGCTGCGCTTGGCCGCTCTGCGCTTGACAGGGCAGCTGTGAATGCTCAGTGGCCATCACGGCTATTGAATGGACAACCACCGTAGTCAGTTCGAAGAAATGCGGGGGTGCAGCGCTTGGGGCCATCGAATCGGGACTGTTTGTCAACTTTGACATATTAACATTGCACCCTTTCTGCTGGCTTATCTTCATAGCTCTAGGACAACTAAAATGCTCGTTTCCAAGAAGGGCATGTCCTTCCCGGCCTATTCTCCCTCTCTTCTCCTGCCCGATGTAAGGGCGGAGGTTGCTTTTTTTGTCCCCGTGGAGAGCTACTGACTTATCTCCCCTCGTCTCTGTCATTCAGCAGTGCAGGAAGTGAAAACGCTGTTTGTGAACGAGGGTCTTTGGCTGGAAGAAACCTTATAAGTAAGAGTTCCTACGATTCTGAAAGTTGTCCATTGTGCTGCTGTTTTTGAAGGCATCAAAATTTTTTTCGCCTGTGTTCATATTTTTCAGCTATATTTCACAGTGGCCAAGCAGGAGGGAGTGGGCGGTTTGAAGGGGTAGCTGGGAGTGGTCAGTGGCCGTCATGACAATTGAATGCACAACCACTGGAGTCCGTTCGGAGAAATGCGGGGGTGCAGCGCTTGAGCCTATCACATCGGGACTGTCTATCAACATCGAAAGATCATTCTGCATCCTTTCTTCCATTATTTCCGGCTTATCTTCATGGCTTGACGTTGACTAAAGTGCTCGTTTCCTACAAGGGCATGATAATGCATATCACTTCTGGCCTGTTTTCAAATCCCTCTCCTGTTGGATATAAGTGCGGGGGGGGGGGGTCTTTTGTTCCCATGTGGGGGGGGGGTTGGGTTTCGTTACTCTGGCTAGGGAGAGGAGAGTTGAAAAGAGGGAAGCTATGAAGCCAGGCACTGAACAGAGTGTGGGGACGAAGCCCGTCTCTTTCCCTTTCCTGCCTAGACTCTGCAGTATAAGTGCGTCTTGTGACCGGTTTTCTCTCCACTTCCTGCTGACTGCCGTGCTGTGCTGAAGCTCGTGGAAGAAGCCGCGCGGCATCTGAGCCAATCTACACGTTCTGAAGTTCTTCGAGGCACAGCGACACACAAATGGTTCTCTTCGGCAGCGAGCGCCCCGATGAAGAAATGCTGACTACACCGTCCAATCAGCCTCCGAGCTGCGGGATTCACAGTCCGAGCTCGACTGGTCAACGACACGTACTCCTAGAGCCTTCAGTTCGAGTCAACGTGTTCGTACAGCAACGACGGCGACGTCCCTTCATTACCAGAGACAGCGGAGCGCTTGTACAGTCGACCTTCCTGCGCATCTTCGGAATAATATCAGTCCTGACAATCACCTTTACAGTAGTGTTCATGTGCCTAGATTGCATCTACTACGCTGCAAAGTTCGCCAACCGTGACGTGCGTATCGGGAAAGACGGTGTCACAGCGCGAATCGAGCTGTTCTGGCTGTTCTTGTTGCTGCCTTCTTTCACCGTGACGGCGTTCGTTCTTTTGATGGCCGCCGGCAGAAGGCAGCGCCCGCCCATTACTTGGGTTTGAACGAAGTTCCCGCCGACTTGGAAGCCTCCCCGAAGCAGTCGTCACCTCGTGATTGATGAGTGTGCAAACTGACTTGGTTTTGTGCTTGGGAAATAAACGTGCGTTTTCCTTCGAGCGTTGTTCGTACTGTCCACGATGCTGGCTCTTACACAGTGTCCAATAGATGTCATCACGGCCCCATAATAGAGAATCACGTGATAAATTAAGACAGCCTGACCACGTTAGGCATGTTGTCTGTTTTGTGACTTTGTGGTGCAGCTAGGTTTGAGTGTACAAGGCACTGGGAGAGACAAAGGGTGTGATATTGCCACCTTTGTGCAGGGTTTTGAGGGAGTGGCAGAAAAGCTCGTAATTTTGTGCTCAAGGAGAACTAAGAAACAGTTGGTATTTCAGCTTATATCTGCAAGTCGTTTCGCCTTCCTTACGACAGCTGCCAGCCAGCAATCGCGGTGGTAGTCGATAAAGCGCTCGCAGTGGCAGCGAGATTTTTACTAAGGGAAGGCTATCGATTAGGGGAAAAGAGGTGCAGGTGGAAGAAAAATAACGCTCCCAGGGTTATTATTTGCGCATGCACACTGGTGCCATGCTATTCCTATCCCGCTAATGGAAACACTCCTGCATTCTTAATCTTGCTGGTAGTGAATTTGAAATGTCTAACAGGGTGTAAAATGTCAAACATACCCGGAGCTGGCAACTATCGATGAAAGGTAACTTTTGCATTTTATTTCATTATTTGGTTCACTGAATGCCAGCAAGATATCCCAGGAAACCAAAAAGATCTTCTCGGCGAGAATTGTGAGGTGCGTAGGCAACCTTTGTATGCACTACACTGTAATATATTTATTTCGGGCATGTTTACCCCTGTACTCAAGAAAAAAAAGGCTTTTCTCAGACAAAGGACCACCGTCCAGCCAATGGAGTCAGCCGATTCTCTTGAACTTACTAGCATGCATAGCGACACTGCAGCGCCGCAGGGGACGAGGACGCACGAAGAAGAAATGAACGACACGACAAATAACGTGCGTCCTCGTCTCCTGCTACGCTACAGTGTCGCTGTGGATACGCACAAAAAAGAAACGCTGTTCCTAGTATGACAGTACAAGGAGCGGTGTACTAATCAGCGAGGGGACTCTCCTCGAACATGGAAAGATAGAACTTTCGCCTTTCATATGCCACTCCCTGTATTGTCGCGCACGCGGGCTCATGTGAATCGGCGGACGACATTGAGAGGAGGGGGTCCTTTGACAGCGGGCCGTTTCATTCACAATTTCCTGTTCAGGCTCCTTGGGGCAGATTTGTCGTTGATGTATATTATTTT
The DNA here is from genome assembly GCA_030143305.2 of Amblyomma americanum. NCBI lineage: Eukaryota > Metazoa > Arthropoda > Arachnida > Ixodida > Ixodidae > Amblyomma > Amblyomma americanum. The sequence continues at coordinate 1,561 of JARKHS020024895.1, read as the reverse complement.
CGGTGCCAACAAACACCAGGCACCGAAGGCAACCACGTCGTCCTGAACGAACTTTCCTCCAGACAACAGTGTTTTTGTTGTGAATGTGTAGATCCTAGAGGGTGTGCTTCTAAGATGTTTAGTGGGGTTTTTGTAGCATCCTTGGATGTGATTACCTGGGAGGACACCAGTTCCTCTTACCTCCAAGAGATTTCAAACGCTGGTAATAAGTAACGAGGCGTACGACACGGCTCAGAAGAAATACCTCTGGGGTCTAAATGTTTGAAAAAGGGCCGGCACCAGCTTACGCTCCAAAAGATAACGCTCGGTAATGAGACGCTGGATTTTATAGTTAGATGTTTCCCATCGCCCATTGGCCTGCAGACAATTTCTTTTGAGACAGACATACATAAGACTTACACGGAACAGCTACCCCCAACCCAGGCACACCGACCCACAGCCTTATCCGTGCTGCTCTGCGGTTTAATGGAAGCTCTGCTGTCACCGCGACTATATGAGATTTAAGGCGAAAGCCTGAAAACTCATAAACTCGCGTCCGTTCCTTACGTCCTAGGTCACGTGACCGTGTCCGTCTGATACATCGCCGCCTAGGTCACGTGATCACAACCGGACCTGCAAACTTGAGACCTTTGGACGAGCCGGAAGTCTTAACTCAGGAACTAAAAAGGTTAGGGGAAAACCGCTGAAGAATGGTTGCTTCAGATATAGGAGGACCGCACGCAACCCGCAACCCGGCGAGGAATCCAGTGTCCAGCTACCGTAACAGACTTTCGGTAGGGTGAATGCCAACCTGTAATGCATCGCATGTGGCACTGCACAGAATTCCAAAGCACCTGCTACCTCCCACGCGTATGCCGAGCTATCTTAATCACTACGACACAGCTCTGATGCTGGAACAGGGTTTAGTTAAGATTTATATACAGTAATGATATTAAATGGTTATAAATTCTAGCGCGGCAATTTCAAACCAGTGTAATCAGCCACAAATGGCTTTCGCCTTCCGGCACTTAAGACATATCTAAGTGCCTCCAACGAATTTTTAGTTCTGGAATATAGACGAACCGAAACAACGCTTAAAGGTGCACTGAAGCGCAATCTGAAATGGTATTTTTACTGCAGGAACTCGATCTACACTTTCCAAGCATTCTTTGAAGTTTCGAATTATTTCCCTGTGCGGCCGATTTCCCTAACTTAAATCGGATTAAACGTCCCAGCTGCCGCCTTTTTTTTTTTTAGTCAACTGCTGAAGGTAGGAGGAGTCAACCAACACGTGGTGTGCCTTTAAGCCAGTCCTGTGGCGGCTTGCCGCTCTGCCACCAGGGAGTGGTACGTAAATGAAAGAATCCACGCGTATTTTTACTTCCGTGGGCCTAATTTGCGGCTATGTTCTCTGCGACTGAAACTGCTTATTCAGAGAAACCTAGAAAAAAAAACAAAATAAAAGCGAAGCCACCATTGGACTGGCTGAAAGGCACTCCACGCGTTAGTTGACTCCTCCTGCCTTCAGCGTCGAGTTTGTTTTTTTTAAAAAGCGGGAGCCGGGACATTTAACCGATTTAAA